>JBAMHX010000021.1:18467683-18478433 GCA_037177515.1 Pseudomugil tenellus
TATATAATTTCTTTATATTTTCTTTTCTCACCTGTGCTTCTCGTTTAGCTCTCTTTTAATTTAACTTAAACTAACTTTTACTATGTTTGGACCTGATTTTGAGCTCCCAACACTTCTGTTACAACTCTTTTACTAATTTCAGTTTATCTTTCAACCATTTTACTCAAATTCAAACTTTTTAATTTAAACATTTCAAATTTCAAATGATTTTAGCTTTCAGTAAGCAGGTTTCAACCCCTTTCACCTCTAATATGCTTATTTCAGTTCAACTTTCCATCATTTGTACCATCTTTGCACGTGAATTTGTGCTTTCATCTCTTCAGATATTAATTTTCCTGATGTTCAAGCTTTCTTTAGCATTACAGTTCAACCATTTCCACATGAAAGCATTCATACTGCTATTCTGCAAGAACAGCAAATTTTCTAGTTCAATATAACATCGCAGACTTACGTCATGGCCTGGTAGATTGACTCAATCCCATAACGCATGGCAAACTCATCCACTATATCCTGTGCCACATCATCAAAGTACACTTTCCATGAATCGTCTCCACGAGCCTCAGGGATTTTCACCACACCTTGGCCGAGCACATCGGTAGAATGATGAAATAGATTCTGCAATGAGCAGAGAGGAAAAACATGCAACATATATTGTGGCTCATAAAAATTTGGGACAAATGTGATGTTGGAATTTAAACTCTAACATTTAACAGCAGGTGTGCTGAAGCCATCGATGGATTAAAAGCTTTTCTGATTCAGTTTTATAAGGACAGTTATAAAATATAAACTAGGATGCATGTTTTCCAGGGAAGAACTGGGATTATAACAAAATGCTTTAAAAGTATTTCTGTGATTTTAATCTGATCTAAATCTGCCACATCTTCAGACAATCCCTTCTGCACAATACAAACAGGAAGATCAACAGTGTTGCAATATAACACTGTGCTTCCGGTTATAATGTACCTCATGCAAACAGGTGTACTGCACATGATACGCGGCCACTTTCTCCTCTCCTTTAATCTCCACGTTGATTTGGAGGCGAATGGCACCTGACACGGCCGACTTGTCTGTCCTTTTCTCTGTAATTAAAAACAGTCATTCAGACACACAGTTACACTACAAACTCCTGCATTCAAATTGGTGCACATGAAACCAGGTCTGTTAACCCAGCACTAATTACAAGCTGTCAGCATGCCAGTTCTATTGCGGGGGTTATTTCCACAGTTTGAGGGCAGAGCAGAGCTGGCTGCGCTAATAGAAGTTCTGCAGCTGATAGTGAGCGAGACAATAGCAGTGGGCTGTGTGGATCTGTGCCTGATCGCCAAACACATTTGAACCAGAGCTTATTTGGAGGTGGAGCACTTGGCGGCTCTCCCCTGCAATTTGCCCTGACAGGAACATCATTAAGGATAATTTGTACATGTCGGTAGAGCGGCCGATTTCTGACTGGAGTGCTGCCACTTGATAACCTCATGTCAGGAGTAGGAGAAAAGGGGGGAGTAAGGGAGGGAAGCAAAGGTTCCTAGAAGAAAAATACTTGGGATTAGCTGAACATATTCCATGATCTAATGACTTGTATCACAAATGATTGATTTTTAAGTAAAGTTTTATTTTTTTCAAGTGTTGCCAAGTCTGAGCTAAAATCTGAGGACTTTATATCAACCAGTTTATTATTAAGAGAAATAGTTTCATGTGTATTTTTAGATTTATTCAGGAAGTAATGCCTCATGTTTACATACAACAATATGGCAATGAGGAATTACTAAAATGGACATCCGGGTAAAAATAAATTAATTTGTTCTCAAAGGTAGAGATATTTTTTAATGTCAGGCATTAAAATGTCTGTATGTATATACACAGCCTCGTTATTAATAAATCAGCTTGTGTGTTTTTTATTTCAGGACCTATCATTTTCAAACTTGACTCATTCTCAAGAGAATAATTTGGGAAATTAAAATGATTTTTTTAAGTTAACTGTCAGCGAACAGGGTAGAATTCATTTAAAATTTAATAGATTACCCTTGTAAGGTAAGCCAGTATTATCATATGTAACAAAAACAAAACGAGAAGATGCTGCAGGCAAAACAAAAATGTTTGAGGTTTAACAAAAATACAAAAAAAACAAAAAAACACATTGACTGCACTTGCTGCAAACAAACCGCTTTGCACTAAACAAAGGGATGTGAACTAAGCATGTCAAATGAATGACATTTATCTTGTTCCAAGCTATACAGGACACACTAAGAGACATAAAATATATGTATACAACATGTCTTGCAGGTAAAACTCTCATTGCTTAATTTTAAATCCTTTTTTGTCACATAGAATATCTTTTTCTTTGATGCCGATATTTTGTATTCATTTTAATGTGGTAGGGTCTGACAGTAGTGTTCTAACTGCAGTTCCAATAAATGTTCATCATTAAAGACTAAAAGGGGGAAGATCATTACATTTCATTTAATCTCTTTGCACATATATTATTAAATTAATCTATTAACAGCGAAAAGCATTTTACTGACCCAGGTTGTACCAGACATCCATTTCTCCACTCAGCGTTCGAACTTCAATGATACTCTGTCCCAGAAAATCATCAGACTCCCTCTTCAGACGCTGCTTCACCCTGGACTTGATATCATCATCTTCGTCCCACACACGCACTTTGATTCGGTCTGAAGAATTGTGGCACTCACTAGAAAAAAGGAGGGAAAAAACATATACCACAGTTACATAAATCATCCATTTCTAATGATTATACTATAGCTTGGGTGAACAAATAATTATTGTGTGTCATACACTAATCTGGTGTGATAACACACACCTCCCTTTGAACGGTGACCCAAAACAATGTCATGATTTGCAAACCATGACATTACATTAAATTACATTACAGTAATTTTTTTTCAAAGCGACTTAAATGTGAAACCAAACCAAATCCCTACAGAAAGTATACTGTAATTATAACACTGTCTCTTCAAATATAAATTCTCTTCTGAGGAAAAATTATAGGATTATCTTATTCTAAACAAATAGATCAGCCATTGATATAAAATATTCTGACTTTTATGTAAAAATAAGATATTATGAAAATAATAAAATAAATAAATAAATTTTGTTTACAGTCTCCTTAATTTATTTATTCAAATATAACATTTTTATAGCTATTAAGACAAGTCGGAACTGTTATAAACTGTATAGAATGCTATGGTAACTCTGCTTAAGTATTTTTTTGTTGGTTTCTTATTATCTTTAAAATGAACCTTGTACATTAATAGTTTTAATATTCTAACAAAAACGAAAATTGACAACTCACAAGTGAAACTTTTCCTCCCAGACTGGATTTAAGTTGCCATAAATGGTCTTGGTTCGCTTCTTGGTCTTTCCCACCTGGACAGTGACATATGGGTCACTGGATCCTGTCTTGTCTTTTGCCTGAAGTCCTTGGGCGCAAACAACTAAAAACAGTGACAGGAAGTATTACAACCATAAACTGTAACACCGTTCACAGATGTTATAAGACTCAGCACAGGCAGTGAAATTAGAACTAGAATTATAAAGTGATTTATAGTTTTAAACAAGGATACCTGTGATTGTGATCTTGGCTGACCACTTTGAGGTACCATCCAGCACACTCTGTTTGATTGCTTTCATCTGCTGTGCGTGAATGGCTTTGCTGATGACAAATACTTCTCTGATCAACTCAAAGATCTCTGGTTTGTTCCTTTCCCTAATCTTCATCCTGTCCTTCATGGCCATGATGATATTTTGAGTGCGATCTTCAGCTCCATGCTTAGAGCTTTTTTCTGCAGCACCTAAAAAGGAGATAAAAGAAATCATACTGAAGCGAGACAGAGAGTGAGTTGATTACATAAAACATTCCTTACATGATAATATTTAGTAGACTAAAGAGAAATTCCCTCGAACTGTTAACTTACGTTGAAGACAGTCAGCATTCAGGAGCTCTTGGCACTTTTCATGGCACTTGACTCCACATTCAGAGCAACGCATTCCTTGGCGAGCAATTCCCCAGAGCAGTCCCTCACATTCATAGCAGTATGTGGGTGTGGTGGCTGTCCACACCTCAAAGTTATGTGGTGTAGTGCAGGATATTGGATAGATGAGAGCCTGAAGAGTCTTCTTGTACACATGGTTTTTCTACAAAAGAAAGATTTTGTTTTGTTTTTTCCCCAACTTTAATTCTTGGTCATTCAATTACAATGAGATACATGGATGATAGAAGGTTTCACAGGGTTATCTTTAGAAAAAAAGAACATAGCAATTCTGTATTTTATATCTTTTATAGTCTTTATTATTATTGTTATTCAAAAGTGTTGTACTTACCAGCTCCTCGTCCTTGAATGAAGACCGGGCAGCCATAGCAGATGCGATACCTGCCTTCCTGGCTTGGACAAGAGACTGAACAAAATGTGATAAATAAAAATTTGCCTACATTTGCATTCAGTAAACAAATATATATCCATACCACAACCCAGCGCACTGCAATAAAGGTATTATAACAGTATATGGGCAGGACAGCTATAGGAGTGGTCAGTAAGGTTAGTTAGTGTAGTTTGTTTTTCCCATCTATGAACTTATAACAGGAAACCCATGTGAGAATTGTTAGTTTGAAGGGATATGAGCAGTTTTCTTTAAAAATAAACTAACAGAGTTTTTCTGTTGTAGGACTTTATCCCTGATTTAATAAAGAGCTCATCAAGGGAGGAAAAATAGGAACCAAAAGAGCGGAGGAATGATTATATACCTTAATGGTGATATGAAGTAGGAAAAAGGTATACCCATGACCAAGAGGATGCATGCATGTTTTAATTTTTTTTCCAAACGAGACATGCTTTACACAAAACATGTTTGAGGATACTACTGTTATATATGTCTTATTGGATATTTTGTGCTTCTGTAGGAAAAGGGGAGAGGCAGCTGCATACTATAACTTACCATAGCCTGACCGAGAAGAGTGAATGCATTCAAGAGAGTTGTGGGGAATAGTTTCAGGTTTAAGAGAGGAGGGAGAAAGAAATTAGCAGTCTGATTTCATATCTGTGTCCATGTGTGGATAATGATCTCATTCCAAGTTCAGCTTAAAGACAACAACACAACTTAGACTTCTATGGAAGTTTCACAAATAGAAAGACATAACTCAGAAAGATGGAGCAAAACAGGCAGGATGACATACAGAATATATAGCAAAAGAATGAGCGATTTATACTGACCACATCGCTAACCAAAGGAATGGGCTTCTTTTTACGAAGGTCAGGCATGCTGTCAATTCCATACAGACCGGACCCATCACTGCGAACAATTAAAAATTTTGTAGAGACAAGTTTAATGAAATGCGCATATATAATGCTCTTTATTCATTACCACTATATTCCCATTTGTTTACAGTGAATATCTTACCCCAGTTTGACCCAAGCCTGTCTAGAACTGGGTTCCACATCTCTGACCTGTAAGATTTAAAATAAAAAAGCTAAATCTGGTACACAGTGAAAAGAAGAGGGTGGTGGAAAAAAAATTGGTTGAGTTTCACCTCTTGGCTGTCACATAACATGCAAAGTAAAGAAAATGATGAGTAAAAATTACTGGTATGTTTACTTGCACAACATGTTGTGGAAAAAGAAATGATGAACTTATAGACCTTGTATTTAGCAAAAACACCAAAAGTTTGGCATACACACAAGTACAGTGATTCTTTTATCTGTATCTTTCTAAAAATCAAGAGTGGAGTTCAAGTACAGTTGCTCATGCAAACTCGTAGTTTAATACCAAGTATAATTTCAGCCTAACAAACCAATATTTATGACAACATAACACAAAACAAAGGTATTTTCAAGAATGCTAAACTTATTCATTGAATTGCACACCCAGTCATACAATAATCCATGTAGTGCATTACATTTTAGGTTAACACAGGCATTCTCTTGGACAAAACCGAAAACAACTGGTACAAAAAAAAAATGTACATATTTGTCTCACAACTTCAAAAGTGAATCAACAGAAAAGAAAAAAAAGAAAGCTAATTGATTATTAACCTGATTATCTTCTCTCCCATATTCTGAAAAAAAACAACAAAAATTAAATGAATTAATTGAACTTTCTATATCAGCATTTTGCAAAAGAAAATACCCCGATTTATAAAACTGGAGCATTGCAAAAGGTTAACTTTATTTTTTGTTTAAATGCTACTGCAGGATTAAGAAAGATTTAAAAGGAAAAAAGTAATTTTATACTACCTGGAATAAAGTCGTCCTGAAATTGGGATGCCTGAGACCCTTGAGAGCCATGAGACCCTTGAGACCCTTGGGTAGATTTTGATAGTCTATGACGGCTTTGCCTTTTTTCCCTCAAAATGCGCTGGAAATTAGCTATACGTTCTCTGTGACCTGCATCTGTTGACTTTGTGATATTTGGTTCAGCAAGAACAATGTTCTCCCTAATGGGACTCAATCTCATCTCATCTATATTGAGTTCTGGATCTAGAGGAAATCTGTCCTGCAATGCAGGGCAGTGCTCTGGTGTCAAGTCAAGATTGTATAGATCCCCATCTGTTGGACATTCATCTTTTCCCTGTGAATTTTCGGCTGAGTAATGTTCTGTTGGGGTGCAGCGAGAGTAGCTTGTTTTCATCGGGGATGCTTGTAGGGAGAATGACATGGTTTCATTGGAATGTCCATGTGGGGATGGAGATACCTCTGCTTCATTATCAGTGTTCACTTCATCTGGATTAGATCCTTCGAACTTTTTTAAAGCCCCCTTCAATGCAAATCTGAAAGTGAGTACAGCCTTGCCAAAAGTTGTAACATCAAAATCTGAATTCAGGGTTTTGGGTACACCCCCAGAATCTATTTCCAAAGACTCTGGTGAAAAATATTCCCTTGCATCTTCCCTGGAATGGTTGTGATCGGTCCACTCCCTGTCCAAACTCTCAGTGGACCCCAGATCAAGAGTGTCCCCAGATGACGGGCAATCATCGCATGGTGAATGAGACTGCAGGTGACCATTGTTGTAATCTGTTAACGGCACAGTGGAGCAGCTCAGACTCCGGGAAGGCCCAATGAAAAGTTCATTTGCACAGGCATCCATGGTGTGATAACCAGAGCTACGGGAAAACGGGCAGTTTGCAACACAGGCACAGTCAATGTTTTCTTCCTCAGTTTGGCATTGGAGAGGTCTCTGGTCCAACATACTGGAGGAACTTGAGGGAGAATTACAATTGTGTCCAAACAACAAAGAGATATGTTCAGAACTGGTGTGTGAAGAAAGACCTGGCGTGCTACTTTGTGTCTCTTCGGTGGCATAGTTGTTCCAAACATGTTGAGAATTCTCAAGTTCTTCTCCACTGTTTGTGCAAGAGGAGATGTCTTCCTCGCTCCAACCTCCTTCTTTGCTCCTACTATGTTGTATCTCATTAGAAGGCCAGTGATCACATTTTGTGTCACCAGAAAGACAGCCTGCTTCAGGGCAGTTGAAGCTGATACATGATGACAAAGAGCTGGTGCTTTGGTAGTTCTGCTCACAATGAAACTCCAGGTAGAAGAGGTCAGGCTTTGCAGGACTTAACATGTGTGTGTTTGAGTTCCCTTGGTCTAATCTGAGGGGAGATTCATCACCTTTCCAATTTTCACAGGATCTGTCAAATGCTGCATATTCAGAACCTTTCCCATAAACTTTGTGATCTAACAGAGGACTAAGATCTTTCTCTTGCAGCGATGTGATCGCATTCTGTCTACCCAGGCTTCCTCGTCTGATTCCTGATGTTTGGGGAACTGGACTGGGATGAGGTGTAGCTGAACTTCCAGAGTACAGCTCACCTATCTCACTGAGCACTGCATCGACACAACAAGATACTTCATCCACTGAGCCTCTTACAGATGTTAAGTACTGCCTCAGATCAGAAATTTCTTCCTGGATCTTGTTAATGCCTTTCAGCTCTTTCAGGATATGTTGCACTATGTTACCAGACCCTTGCTCAGTTTCTTCATCTCCTAGCTTCTCCTTCTCTGCATCACATCTGAGCTTTTCCACAATCCCACTGTCATTCTGACACTGAGAATGTGCTTCTTCCCCAGATGACATCAGGTCAGCTTTGTTCGAAATACCATTGACTTTTGATAGGCATTGAGAGGAATCATCTTCTGACCTCTGCATGCAATTTTGCAGCTTTTTGTGTTGGCTTCCCCCAATGTTTGGACTGTGGGAATTCTTCTGCAGGTCTTGGCTCTTGGGAGAGAGTGGATGTGGCTCTGTAGTGTAGCTTTCATCCTGTCCACTGAGGTGTCCTTTTGGGAACATCCCTGAGAAGGGGCACTCTTGATCAGCTATTCCCAATCATGGACACACCATAATCTCTGAGACTCCTTTATGTGATTTAAAATTAAGCCGACATCTGAAACTGCATGTGAGTAAATACCTGCAGCAAATTATTCGTTTTTTTGTTGAAAAAGAAGAGAAAACATAAATTTAGAGTGTCTTCTGCACCTCTGCAATGAAATAAAACCCAATTATAAACATAAAACCGAACACTTCCAAATAATCCAGACTTAAGAAAAAATAACTTTTTAATTAAGTGCTTATTCCTTCATGAAAAGGAAACACAAACTTCACAGGACTAATACATAAGATATCTAATGTATATATGCTGTAATAGCAAACTGCTCATTTCAGTGAGTTTGTAAAGGAAATAAAGACCACAATGGTGCTTCACTGGGAGGATAAACTGTTAAAAATAAAAATTTA
Source organism: Pseudomugil tenellus (assembly GCA_037177515.1). Lineage (NCBI taxonomy): Eukaryota > Metazoa > Chordata > Actinopteri > Atheriniformes > Pseudomugilidae > Pseudomugil > Pseudomugil tenellus. The sequence goes on from JBAMHX010000021.1 coordinate 18,476,432, forward strand.
CTACTCATTTAATGATAATTTTAAACTAAAATACTCCAAATGTCAGATATACAATGTCTTTTTGTTTTGTTTTTTTTACTGACTGTCTATCAGAGAGATAACTAGAAGATTTAACACCATGCAGCTGCTCAGATTTCTGTAATCAAGATGCTTTGGAAAGGCAGCACAGTAATTACATGACAGGTCAGCCTTGGAGGCCATGTCACTCTGTCACAGCCAGACCAGCTGCAAGACCTTAAAGTTTTGACCCCCTGCCAATTATAGTCAGTGAGGGGATAACTGCTGTTTTCCTGGTTTATTTTAGCCACACAGTACAATACATGTACCATTTTTTAAAGAAAAAAGTCTTTTGAAAAGTGTTTGAGAAATATACACACATTCTCTCTCTCATATAAAATGTAGCATTTTACTTAATATCTCTTAAACCATATAAATGTGGACTTTAAATACTTCCGGTTTTAGTTACAGCCTTTAAGAAAAATGTAAAATATAATTTAAACGTCATCTGTTTGAAGAACTGCATACACAATATGATTTAAGGGGATTTTACAGCTTTAGCTTTTAGTTTTGGGGAAAACATTTCTAATTTTATGAGGTAAACTGTTCCATATAGTACATAATTGCCAGCAACATTAACGTAACCCCTGCACTTGGGGTCTTCCAATAAGCACTTCAATGCTGCAGGTGTGTCAGTCTGATAAGGGTTTAGTGGGCAGAAAAGAATAATAAAGCTTATAAAAATAGACTTTTGCAATCACAAATCTGAATTTGAAAAAAAATTTGGAGCATTTTGATTTCCTTGACCATATTTTTGTATTTTCTAACAACGCACACTAACATGGGTTTCTGCCATTACATTCCAAGTGATGTTGAACGCAAGAGTTTTAAAAGAAATTCTAAAACGGTTAGATTGGATCAGATTCTCTCGGCAAATGCTTTCGTCTATTAGACTGAAGACCTTTTTCCTTATCTTTTTTCCTTTTAATTTCAGGATATTACTCTTGACTTTAAGTCTTCCATGGTCACTTACTCTTCTTTAACTGACTTTTTACGACTACATGAGTCTATGTGAAGATTGAGACTCTCTAGCACAGGGGTTTTACTACTTCCAAAGACATATTTGAGAAGCAAATGAGACAGATGATCTTTGGTCAAAGTCCTAACCTCTGAAATGAACTGCTTGAGAAGATTAAATCTCCACTCAGTGTTCTTTTAATTTTTTTTCTTATAATCTAATTCTTATTTTTATATTTTTTGCTGCTGTGTGAAGCACTTGATAACACTTCTTGGGAAACATGCCATTTATTTTTTTACATATTCTATGCAATTGTCAGACAATAAAACATGCATTCAATAAATATTCTTAACCCTAGTAAACAAATTTGATAAAAATATATTTTTTAAAAAGCCAATAAAAGTCTACTTTACCTTATTGAGAACAATGACGTTCCTGTGTTTACCATTTTGCAAGACAGATTAAATTCATAGAAGGATCTCAGTGATGGTCATTTTCCTCTCTCATATCATCTCTATCCTCAGGCAGATCACCGACTGTCTTTCTATGTGTCGCTCAACCCAACACTTCTCCCACAAGGCTCAAAAGGTGCAGAATCTTTTATTTTTACTACTGGATTACCAAGCATGACAAGAGCTGAACACCACTCACAATAGTCCCCACTCAGTTAAATACTATAGCCATTCTTCCCTCCCATCCTCTTTCTCAACCCTCTCTCTCTCTTCACCACTGTCCTCTGGTGATATATATTTAGCACAAAGCTTATCTGAGGCTGAAACACTGCCAGCTCTCAGTCTAATTCACCATTTTCTGTGTTTCTGTATCTTCCAAATGGACAGACTTGTGATATTATGTGGTTTAGGTTTTTTTTATGTTTTCTTTGTATTTATGTTAACCCTAGGTTAACATAAGGAGTTTGGTGAGACCATGGAAAACGACTTTCGGACGGCTTCGAGGAGATTCTGGTCCACCATCCGGCGGTTGAGG
>JBAMHX010000021.1:18478533-18499346 GCA_037177515.1 Pseudomugil tenellus
CAGTGCAATGTAGCGCGATCTACCCACGAGGGGCGACCAGAATTTCAAACACGTTTGATTTTCTTGCGATCACACGACTGTTGATCGTGAGCTGGTCGTGAGGTGTTAATCGCTTCTCGTTCCCCCATGTACACTACACGATCGCACAGTGTCTGCCCAGCTTTAGGCTGCTGCCCCCGCGACCCGACCCCGGATAAGCGGAAGAAGACGGTACGATGGTTATGTTAACCCTGTAGGCGAGTTTTTTCAAGAAAATATACATTTTTGACAGTTAGATTTTAAAAGGCTGTAACTTAAAAAATTGCTTGAGATAAAGGTTTACTGTCAATGAGAAAATTGTTTACTATAACTAAAGGTCTGTGATGGGAGTGAAATTATTAATCTAATTTGCATATTAAAACATCACAATGAGGCAGCCATATTGGAAAATGTTTCATTTTGATGTCAAAGTTTTACAAGGCTATAACTTGTTAGTTATTTGAGAAAAAGGCATACTATAAATGAGAAATGTCAATAGCATAAACCAAAATTGAGTTTGGCTTTGTAATGTCCCTTTCGAAGAACTGGTGGGCATATCAGTTTCATTGGTGATGATGTTTCTGAAGTCATCATTCATAAACAGACAGATTAAATCAATGGCCTCCACAATAACCAACAGGCTCATAAACATTTCAGAACCACATTTGATATTCTTCTCCTTTCAAGAACTGCCAGCCATTATCATCGCCGCCGGAATTTATGGTGCGGCAGTGACACCTCCGCGCTATTAGGGGTGTTTTTCCTGCAGTTTCTCCCATGTCTGTCATGACAGCCGCGGTTGTTTTCATACCCCGCTTTATTCACCTATATTTGCGGTGCTATGGGCCCCTCTGCTACCTGGACTACATACCCTGTTTAGCGTTTGCAGAACGCTTCCACCGCTGCCGTGCTGAAGTGTGCTGATTGTGGACTATGGCGCGCGGACTCGCCGTCACTACTAATGTCAGTTTCTGCTTCACTTGCCAACTGTATGTCTTCCTTGGAATCGAGTTAGCCAGCACCTGATGACGTACTTTATCGGTGGTAAACACACCTCTCAGCAACTTTTTTGCTCTGCGCCGTTGTTGCTCCGCTCTGTATCTGCCACAACTTTGCTTTCACGTCTCTCGTCCGGCGGGTGATTTACAAACTATTTTTACTCTAAAACCTTTAATAGAACCACACCTACAAATAGTGTTTAGATTACAGGCACACATGTCGACCATATCCTGGTGAAAAGTAGCCGACATTCGGCACCACATTTATTGATACAGCCTAGTTTATACAGCAATGTTGCTTGTCGCAATTTTGCGACTTTGTCGCCTAGAGGGTTAAGGTATGAACAACTATGATTACCATTTATTTTCCATTTTCTCAGACTCTTTAGCATTTAGCTTTTGTCTTAAAGTGCTTTTCCATGTCCTTAAATAAATGTCACTTAGGCAGATTCAACCTTCTATTTATGGTTAAGTCTTCAGTCAGGCACTTACATATAGTTCATGCTCCCCCAATGTTGTAATGAAGTCAGAAAGGGAATATGACTCTCTTATTGGTGCGCCATCCTGTAAAAAACTTTATTCAAAGAAAGAACCCTAGATATGGTTACTTGCTTACTGCAAGGAAATAGTAGAGTCTGGTATTTGCGATTGGACTAGAATACACAAGTAAACATGCAACGGTCTTATTGGCTTTGATACAAACAGCAGAGGCGATGTCTCAATAAAGACACATTGATTGTTATTGTTTACATTTGGGTAATCCCGATCATGTGCACCCATACCGTTTACACAATGGAAATTGATAAGAAGCTAAAATCAAGTCGCTTAAAAGCAAAGGAGAACCATCTTGAACATTTATTGGACATGTGTAGTGAAAGACACGAACAGAAGTTGTATATGTGTGGTGTTTCGTTGCCTGATCCGTTTGAAATTGATGAAAAGTAGTGGGAGAATAACCTGTGGAAGTGGCCGCCTGTGCAGTTTGGCGACATTTGTAACTATTGGAATTAGGTTGTACACAGTCGAAGACTTGACAAATCACTGGATGGATAAAAATTTTTTCGTTTGTGGGCATGTTAATGAAGTTTTATACTACAGTGCAAATGACTCACTATGTTTCCTACAGTTACGTTCTTCCGTCGGCACCTCTTAAGTTCCTGCTAAAGATCCACAATCGAAATAAGGGCTTGATTCTTTGGGTGACTTTGAAGAATGTGTGTGTATATAACAAAAAAATTATATATTTGTTCTTTTTTTTGAGAATTGATCTGAAGCCTGTATGGACATGACTACTGACTGGAATGTTGTACTGGACTCCAGTGACTATAAATTACTGGACAGCGCATACCATCAAGTAACCCATAGCTTTCTAAAGGGTGGATTTGAAGCCAATTGGCAGTTCCTACCGTCGCCATCTTGGTGTTTCCTCATTACCAGAAAATCCCAAAATGGATGAAAAGGTAGAGCTGAGAAAGCTCCGTCACGGTGGAGCCCGCAGGAAGTACGCAGCTGTAACCAGTGATAGGACTCTAACACACATCAATCAAAAGGACACGCCTCTAAATTTAAGATTAAAATAACATTGAAACCGAAGCGTTAGAAAAAAAATCCCCCACCCCCACCCCTATGTTGACGTCATTCGTCAACATAGGGTTTGACTGAACAGAAAAGTCAAGGATGCAGTAACAGACTGTTGTAACAGATACAATAGCATTTGTCTAAAGGAAAAACAAAACAGAAAAAAACAAACAAACAAACAAACATAGCAATACTTTTGAATTGTAAAACATTTTTGGTAATTGCTGTACCAAAGTCCTCAGAGTTCAACAGAGAGAAAATAACGTAATTGAATTACTCTTTACTGAAAATTCTAATATTGGTTAGTTAGCTGACAAGGTGGAATACTTAAGCTTCACAGTTATAATGCTATATGAAGTCATAAATTTTATATCTGCAGACTGAGAAGGAGGCAAGGTGTTTGGTGACTGTATACCACAATTCCCCAATGCAGTATTACATAGAAATTACACCAATTTTATCTAATCTCTATGTGTAGGAATGCATTAGTGTGCAAGAAGGCATGGCTTTTAGCTTTGTATGAAGATGAGTTTGGTATATAAACAGTACTGAAAACTGAAAAATAGCCTAAAACATCCAAAGAGCTAAAACTCAACCAGTGTCAAAGAATCACAATATCCATGTTTAAAGAGTGTTGTCTTTGTCTATTAAGTGTTGAACAGTAAAAAAACAAACAAACAAACAACTGCTTACCTCCCGGAGCTGAACCCTGACTTTATTGATGGCTTTTAACCAACGAACTCTGGATGGGGAAAAAGGTAATGGTGGTCCTCCATCGTGGAACCTAGGTAATTAACAATGAAAAGACCTCAGTTCTCTTGTATTACCTTTATAGGAGCCCACTGGGGTAACATCTATGCAAGAATTGTACCTATGGGGTTTAGACGATCTTTCTGCTGTTGTGTGATTTTCCAAACCCTGTTGTACATTTGAGGACAGTTGGTCTCCTTCCTGCTCACTGACACTAGAGTGTCTATTCGTATAAAGAAGTCCATTTGTGCAAGGCTGCCCATTGGTGGAGGGGCGTAAGCCAGTACTATGGAAGGAGTGAAAGGACTCCTCCAGCTCTGAGCCTCCAGTGCTCTCGTGGCCAGTCTCGCTTAGCTGGGAGCTGGTCTGGCTCAGGTTTCCAGATGATCCGAAGCGACTACTTTCCACTGGACTACAATGTGGGAAAAAAGAGAGGAAAATATTCAGTTACAATCAGTAAAATGTACTCCTACATAAATTGCATAATACATGTTCTCACAAAAAAGGGCAGAAAGGTGGGAATTGATACATTAAAGTCGAGTGAATTTTTTTTAAAATTGAAAAAATTCATTATTATTATTCATTACTGAATAAAACTTCAATTGAACTGGAATAAACCTAACTGTCAGTTGGAAATAATTTGTATAAACTATTATAGGTTTTATCATTTTTTCTTTAAATTTTGAAACAATTTGTATTGCACACACAATGAAATTCCCTAAAATAGATACTCAACCTTGCAATGAGGTTGCTGCATGTTGAGAAATAATAAAAATAATTACATTAATCCATGTGCACTATACACTACATAGTTTGCTACATTAAAGCTGAGCTTCTGAACAAAACTGGCCCATTAAAAGAGCACACTCCACTTTGTGGTGAAAGCTAAGTAATCACTTTAAAATGTTTACGTATGAAAATGGTAACATACAGTTACATCTGCATAATTTATTTTCAATTTTAATGTTTAATTTTTTAAATTTTCACCAATGTTAAATCATCTGCAAGATACACAAAGGTTAGAACCCTTTAAATGGATAAAGCATGGTTGGAGATGGAAAATAAAAAATGCAGAATTGAACTGTATGCTTAAAAAATTTACAACTTTTTTTGTACATGACGGAGTTAGATGCTGCAGGAATATGAAAACTATTTATCTAAAATATTGTCCAAATCAAATCAGGACTCCATGATAAACAAAAATTGACATTATTTATAAATGTAAATTTAAACTGTAACTGACAAAGTCCACTTTCAGATTTATATTGTCAAATTCTCGGAGAAGCTTTGACAAAATTACTTTTCTATAGAAAAAATATGTAATTTAAATTACAAGTAAATTGCTAATAATTAAATAGACATACATTTTGTGTTGGAGTTCTGTTCTGAGATTGGATATAAAATTGGGGGCCACAAACACACAAACAGATATAAATGTGCAAAACTAGAGAAAATGAACTGCAGAACTGGACAGGAAATACATTTTTTAAACTGTCATTGTAGTATAAACGTTGAAGGGGAATACCACTTGTGCTTTTTACTAGCCTTTTATCATTCAACAGATCCATCTTGGACTGGTTGTCCAGCTGCACTCCAGAAGCAGAACCTGCAGAGGGGTATGTTTCTACAAGTCTGTCCTTCTCCTTTGGGGTCAGGGATGCTGAAGGATCTACTTCAGGAGTGGAGATGCAAATCTGGGGGGTTTCTAGATAGTCTGAGAAACCTACCAGTTCAGTTTTTTCGACGTCAGATGTTGCAACTTTTTGTACACTTTGTGTTTGACCACTTGTTGGCTTGTTAGATTGGGGTTGAGTTGGTGTAACTGAGGAATTTTGTGGCTTGGGGGGCTCTGCCTTCCAGGGAAAACCGATTTTTGCCCCAAATAGTGAAGAGGTTTGCTCCTGTTTCCCAGAAGCAGCACTTTCCTCTTGAAACAGGCCTCCAGAAAGTGTTTTTAATCCTGATAACAGACTGACACCTCCTTCACTTTGAGGCAGTGAAGGAGCAATTGATGCTACCGCAGGTGAAAAAAGCGATCCAAGAGATTTTCCCGCATCACTCTGTGTCGACATAAATCCAAACAGAGACTTAGATAGAGGTTGCTCAGCACTGTTGGATAACTGATCTGCTGGTGAAGGTTTAATAGTATCTGCCTCTTGAGCAGTTGGCATTGATTTGTCACCTTCTTGACACTCAGGATCTCCCTTTATGACCATGGGCTTTTCATGAATCACCTCTCCATCAGTTGCCATCTTTTTTTTCTCAGTGTTCGCTACCTGATTGGAAAGGTCATTTGACGTAATCAATTGTGCACTTGTGTCACCAGAGGTTTTCTGACAAGCTGTCTCAGAAGTGAATGCTGTGTTGCTAGTTAGGTTGTCAAATGCTACCTGCTCATTACAGATTTCAGTTGTGGTACTTTGTCCACTAGATGGAGGTACTTTCGCAGATACATTTTCACTTTTAATCTGTGATTGAGGAGCAGCTCTGGGTGTTGCTTTTGGTGCAGCTGGCACTGGTTCAGAAGACTTGGGTGGTTGTGTCGTTCCCCCAAACAGAGATCCACCTATGCCTCCAAGTACTGATACTCCAGCCTGTGATCCTGCAGCCTGACCCATTGCTCCACCAAACATTCCCCCAAGCAGTGAACCACCCGTCTGTGATGCTTCTCCAGCACCTCCGAACATCCCACCCAGTAATGATCCACCACTCTGGGGAGCTGCAGGTTTGGTAGTGGATCCTCCTCCAAACATTCCACCTAAAATTGATCCGCCAGTAGTAGGTGCTGTGGGTTGAGGCCCAGACTGTGGAGCAGATCCTTTGAATAAGCCTCCTAGTAATGATGTGCCCATCTGGGAAGATGGCGACTGGATGTTTGATCCTCCAAATATTCCCCCTAATAAGGAGGGTCCAGTTTGACTAGTAGGTGTGTGAGGCGCTGTTCCACCCAGCCCAAATAATGAGTTATTTTGCTGTTGCTGGGGACCTTCGGTGTGAGCAGCTGCTGGTTTAAACAAAGAAGACACAAACCCTGTAACTGCATCTGCTGCTGATTCACTGACAGATTTATCTGGTTCTGGAGGCTTCTGCTCTTCCTGGACTGCAGGACTCAATGACTGAGGGGCCGTTCTTTCTCCTTCAACTTTAAGTGGTGGTGCATCTTGACTTTGACCATTTTCAAGCTCAAGCTGTGCTGGTGCACAGACTTCAGATTCTTTAGGCTGATTACTTTCTGCTGAAGCAGTTAGCAAATGGGTAGGTTTACCACAAACTTCTCCAATGAGGCTGCTTTCAGTTTTGGACAAGTTTGTGTCAGGTTGCTCTTGTGTTTTCACATGTTTGGTTGTGGTAGCAGAACCAGTTACACCTATTTCAGTACCAGTTGCAACAGTTTTACTGTCATCTGTGGGTTTTGGCAAAACACCTGCACCTGATGCACTGTCAGTTGGAACTGTGGGTGATGTTTTGTCATCATTAGATGGGGTAGCCATTGCAGTGGGTGTTGCAGCTGGTGCAGATATTTCAAGGATTGAAGACAAACCTTTACCAGGGGTCTCATATGAAACAGAGCCTGGTAAAATACTGCCCAGAAAAGATGAACTAGTGTGTGCACTATTAGTTTGAGAAGAGGATCCATCCAAAATTCCTACCAGTATAGAGCTACTACTTTGGGAAATTGAGGTTTGGGTGGAGGTTGGTCCACCTGCCTTAGGCACTGTTGAAACAGCTACTGAGCCTCCAAAAATCCCACCTAAAATAGATCCAGCAGTTTGAGATCCAGCAGCCTGGGGGGCAGATCCACCAAATAAACCGCCAAGTAATGATGGCCCTGTCTGAGGTCCTGCAGTTTGAGGGACCGGTCCAGCAGTCTTTATGGGTCCAGCTTGAGGAGCATTTTGAGGTGCAGACCCACCAAATAAACCACCAAGTAATGACCCTCCTGTTTGAGTGGCTGGTGTCTGAGGTAAAGACACTCCAAACATTGCACCTAACAGAGAACCTCCAGACTGTGATGAAGGCTGAGGACTAGAACCCCCAAATACAGAGAATAAACCTTTGGTCAATGGGTCCTTGGGGCCCGATTCAGTTGAGGCAGATCCTGTTGGTGTAGGACCAGTCTGGCTAGTTGGAGGCTCCGTGCTGGGACTAGAAAACAAAGACAGCAAACCTTTTCCTGGACCATCTGAAATCAAACCAGATGAAGGAAGTTGAGAGCCTGATCCACTGATCATAGATAAAAGACCAGAAACTGGTGTCTCCTTTGGAGGGGCACAATCCTGGGGTGCACTTTCTGTGCTTGTTTCTTTTTGCACAAAAACAGATTCTGTTTTTAGTTCCTCATGTGTTACATCCATACTTTTAAATGTGGTTCCCTCTTTATTAGAACTTTTCACTGTCACAGCATCATCACTGGATAGGTTTGCATGTACTTCACATAAGACACTAGCTTTGCTATCTGTAGTTTCACTTGATACTACCCTGGCATTTGCTGGCTCTTCAACATTGTTATTAGAAATAGATGGCATTTGTGATGAACCTTGTTTATATGGTTCGTTGTTAGCACATGATGAGTTGGGACGTTGGAGTGGTGTTGGAACCACATCATTTGAAACAAAAACTATGGTTTTTGGAGACACTTTGGGTTGTGCAATCCCTGGTACAGAGGGTATGTTTGTGCTTCCACTGGTTCCTTGTGTTTGTGGAGTACTGGGGCCACTAAACATGGAGAACAAGTTTTTTCTTGGACTTTCTGTAGAGGCAGATAAGCCCCCCAATAAACCTCCAATAACTGAAGTTGCAGTTTGTCCCTGTAGTTGAGGTGGCTCGTGTGGTCTAGACTGTGTCTGAGGTTGCGGAGTTTGAAGTACTCTTTGTTGAGATGGCATAGTTGATGGCTGAGTTTGTGGAGAGATGGGATCACTAAAGACAGAAAAAAGCCCCTTCATTGGACTGTCAGATGAACTTGATGGCCCAGGCAGAATTCCCCCTAAAAAAGATCCTGTCTGAGCTTGAGATTGTTGTGTGGTGGCACCTCCAAACATAGAAAGAAATCCTGTTGATGGAGAATCTTTTGGAGGGATAGCTCCTTGTTGTGGTGCTTCAGCAGCAGGCTTTGTTTGATTAGTGGGTTGGGGAGGACTTGCCCCCCCAAACATTGATAATATACTTTTACCAAGTGTTTCCTGTTGAGGAGGTTTTGAAGGTGCACTTGGTGGATTTGTTTGAGGTATGGGACTGGTTTTAGATGCAGCCTGTTGAGGACTTGGCCCTGTAAACATAGAAAATATACTTTTGCCAAGTGATTCTTCCTGTGGAGCTGTAGATGGCTGAGGTATGGAGCTAGATTGAGCAGCTGGCGTTGATCCTGACAGCATATCACCAATTGAAAATCCAAACAGTCCACCTGATGGTATATTAGTCGTCTCCTGCTTTGTCTGCCCTGTAGGTTGCATTGTTTCAGATTTACTAAATGCAGGGCCTGTGGTAAAAAATACTTGTGATATACTTTTATTTGGGATTTGGTTGTGTGCTGACCGAGATGTGCCACTTTGGTCCACAGTTGTTCTAGGGGTTGATGACAGTGAACCTTCTGTAACACTAGGTTTCATTTGCTGCTTTTGTGGTGGAGGTGGCTCACTACCAAATAAGCTGCTAATTGACCCAAACAGATTTGAGACTCCTGTAGTTTCTTTATTGGTATTGGCACCATCTGGTAAGAAAGCAGTACTACCTGTTTTGCTTTGCTGACTGAGAGATGTCTGAGAAGTTGCCTGTGTGCCTGGTTTGGTCTCCTCCATACAAACTGTGGATTTAAGGAAGCTCGTGAAGCCTGTCTGTGGTTGTTCAGAAGCTTTTTGTAATGGCGTAGCTACTGTTTTTTCAGCTGAAAATGTGGGTTGTGTAGGTTTATTAATAGAATCATTTGGCCCTGAAGGCACTGTGACACTGGGCTTCATCGGTGGAACTACTTGTTGTGCCATGGTAGTTTGACGTGAAAGTCTTGGTTTCTGTGATGTTTTATGTGGAAGAATTGAGGGCTGCGTCACTTGAGTGGATGTTGGTACTGTTGGTAAAATTCTTCTCTGTGTGGTAGCTGGTCTCTGCAATTCTTGTTTAGCACTTTCTGGCTGAGTCACAACAGCAGGAGACTCATCTTTGACAATCTTTGACTTGAGGCTTTGGAAACCTGAAGACAAAATATTCTTAGCTTTGTCAGAGGCTTGATCATGACTGGGTTTACCAGCTTTATTTGATTCCACCTGATGTGGTTTGCTGACAAAATTAGAAATTAGGGAAGAAATCTTTTTGACTTGACGATTAGGCAATCCTTTAACTGGAGACACTCTTTTCCTCCATTCTTCTTCTGAAACATCATCTACATGTTTTACTGTCACAGCAGTAGAAGAACGCCGCCGCTGACTGGGTTTATAACAATTGTAGAGTAGCTGCTGATTTGAATTTGCTGTAGGAGTAGAGTTTAAGGAAACACAAACCTTTTGAGCAAGAAATGACTTGACTTCCTGATTGTTCCAGTTAGGGCCAATGTAATCTCTACTGTGGCATGAAAGATCAATGATATCTTGGCAGTGATCTCCACAGACATAACTGGGGTGTCTTGAGTCCATCCTGATTTTGTTTAACTGATAAGACCCCAAATCAAAAACCTCCTGCCTTTGTGAAACAAAAGAATTTTCAAACATTTCAGAGAACTGCTCAAGATTTAAATTCATGAGCTGGTTTCCTTTTCTATAGGCTGCAGACAAATCTAAAGGGGCATTAAGAAGCTGGGGATCACTGTGATCTTGACCAGGAAGCCAAAGAAGCTCATCTTCGTTGTAAAGTGGAATTTTAAATCCACAGACTAGAACCATTTCATTGTTCAAACAAGCAATTGGGAAGCTACCCATTTGTTGTGCATTTCCACATGATTCACCTTCAGGTGCACACGCATACACATATTCCCCTGCTGCATCTGTAAGCAAGGCATAAATGTACTCGTGATCTGTATAAGCAAAGTAGCCACAGTCACCATCTTCTGCTGGCCACCACATTCCTTGCTCCAAAAGAGCAAGCCACTGCTGATACCATTCCGTGTCTTCAAGGAACATTGTGTCTTCAGTGTCCATATGGGCACGTGGCATATGAAATGAACTATAAAATGAACCATTAGTGTGAATATTTTGTTGGTTTGTGTCATCTATTCCATACTGCCAGTTTGCTGAGTAAGATAGACTTGGTGCAGTTTCTTCATAATAGCCTTCATGATATGAAACACCATTCAAGCTGTATGAACTACCATCATTCAATGAATGCCATTTCCCAAATTTTGTGTTTGTGTTACTTTGTTTTGTGGTTAAGTTCAATGCACCTTCCTCGTTAGGTGAATAAGCAATGTTTCCCAAATCATCATAGCTGTTCCATAATTTCCTTTTGGAATATGGATCTTCATTGGAATATGGATCTTCATTTGTGTGTCTTTCAAACACATATGAGTCCATTTGTTCTTGATTACACTGAACACCTTGCCAAGCTGTATTTAAAATTGGCTGACTGATATTCAAGGAGCTAGAGTTATGTATAGATGCTGGTAATGGTGTACTTTCACAAATAAAACCTTGATCTTCAACATGGTAATTATAACTCAGTGACTCATTCTGAAACTGCTGCCAAAGAGCACTTTCACAAATCCATTGGTTTTCATCATAAGAAGGACTTATTTCATATGCAGACAACGGACTTCGATAAAAGTTCTGACTTGTTGCTCCAAACAAAGAAGGACTGCTTCCACCAACATATGGCTTAAGGGTCATAACTGGAGAAGTAGCGTAGTTTTGCAAAAGAGAATGAATATTTCCTGTACTGTAAGCAACTGGGTTTTGTGCGGCAAGTGAGTCAAAGTAGTACAGCTGAGATAAATTGCCTGTACTAAATGAGCAGTATGTTGCCTGACTTTGAAGAGATCTTTCAAAAGTCCCTGACGTTCGTAAATCTAAACTCTCTGCATGAATTGATACCGGTGAACTGATATGAGCATGTCTGCTCTGTCCTGGAGTCCCAGTGGTCTTAGTAGAGGTTATCGTTTCTGTCATCTGATTTGGCATATTTACTTGTTTAGTACTAGGGTCTTCTGATACATTTTTGCTGAACAATCCAGATAAAAAGCCTTGCTGACCAGGATTTCTCTTGTCTTTATCTGTTTGTTCTTTTAAGGACTGTTGTGCAATATTACAAACTGACTGTTGCAATGGGGATTGAATTGCAGCTGTGGTCATCATGGTTTTCTGTTGTGGTGGTTGTCCTATTGATGTCTGAGAAGTTATGTCAGTGCTTTCAGATTGTTTTGTTAACCTGTTAAACAATCCAGAGAACACTCTTGACTGACCTGATTTCTCCATTGTTGCTGGACCAACCTGACTGGATGGAACTTTATTTTGTTGATTTGCTTGGGTCTCATACACACTTTTTTGCTGCTGAGTAATATTTTCAGAGGATTTCAATAGCCCCGAAAATACTCCACTTGCTAAAGTTGATTTTTGTGTTGTGCTGTTTTGTGGTGGATTCTGGTTGGGAGACGAGACATTCTTTGGTCTTGTTTGCTCATGACTAGATGTAGTTGAATTAATTTCATGATGTTGAGTTGGTGGTTGATTTTGTACATTTATACTGTCAGCTGAAGAAAATTTAAAAAGACCAGATGAAACAGCAGTCTTTTGCGACACTGCTTGTTGAAGTGGTACAGTTTTTTGGCGAGGAAAGACAGGTTTACTTGTCTCCTTTTGGACACCTCGCTGTCCCAAAGTTCTTTTATTTAAATTAGGACCTGCATTTGGAGCTTTGATTGTCTGCTGGGGGACAGCTTGTTGACTATGTTGAACATTTCTAGGAAGATTAATTGATTGACTGCTTGAGATGTTTTCAGAAGATGCAAATTTGAGGAATCCAGGCAACAGTCTATTTTGTGGCGGTTGTGTTTCATTTGGGTTCTGATGCTGAGCAGGATAACAGCCAGGGATGTCCCTTTGCCTTTCAGCTTCAGCAGACTGTACATTTTGCTGTATGTTTTCGGTTGATGATAATCTCAATAGCCCAGAGAGAAGGCCACCTGTCTGTGGAGTTGAAGAACTTTGTTGCGGGGCAGCTTGATGGTGAAGCTGAGAGGGAGCATTGGTTATGGGTGGTTGATTTCGTCCTTGATGAGGCATACCGCTAGAAAGATCATTAGTAGAGCCAAATTTAAGCAACCCAGACAACAGTCCTCCTTGTTTGGGTTGATTAGAACCTGTCTGAGAGACATCTTCAGCTGAGCTCCCTTTAAAAAGGCTGCCGAGAAAACCCTGTGGTTCAGGCTGACTAGGAATTTCCCATTGGATTCCTTGTGGGACTCCTGTTGGTGTCTGACTTGAGATATGCTGTGGGCCAGATGGCACTCTGCTGCTTTGAGATTGCTGATTATGGGTAAAAGTCTGGTTTGAAGTAGAAGGAGCAGAGAGGGGGTTAAATATACTGGAGAACCATCCTTTGTCAGTGCTTTCCTGGGGCACAGCAGAACTGTAGGTGGCAGAGGTTGCTGAAGACGAGTCATGACGTGCTTGTTGAGGATTCTGTGTTTTAATGGAGGCACTAATGTCTTCAGTAGATGAGAACTTCAAAAAACCTGAAAGCACACCTCCCTCTGCTTTGGGGTGTTGCTGATTGGAAACATTCTCAGATGTGAGGAATGGTAGCTTCAGCTTACTACTCAGTGATGAGTCCTCTGCTGGTTTCTGTATTTGGGGATCTTCTGTGCTTCGAAACACTGGATAGACCGCCACAGGAGGAGGTCCCTGAGGTGGAATTGGAATAGTAGGTGTGATCAGTGAACTTAATGACTTCTTGAAAGGGCTAAAGAATCCAGTGTGTGCAGAATGCGTCTGATCAGCAAACTTTTCTGGCCCTGGAACCGGCCTATTTTCTTGCTTGTAAATTTGTGGATTTTGTCTCCTATACAAACTTTCATGATAATTTTGGCTAAAATGTTTATCCTGTGACGAACTTCTTAACTTTTCAGATTTTGTACTTCTGTCGGGTGTTTCTACCTGTATAGCTTTATGCATGCTTTCATTAATCAATTTCTCATCCAATTGTGTTTTCGAGTTAGACAAATTAGACTCTGGTGCCTGTTTGGTTTTAGAAGAATTCTCCCTGTTGCCTGTTGAAAACAGCTTTAAATGGTTCAATTTCCCCAAGACTGAATTTCCATGGGTACTTTGAGGTTTAGTAACATACTCAACTATTTGTTCTTTTGAACTTTGAGTTTCCTTATGATAACCTTTGGCATCACATGGTGGCTGAGAAGGCAAAGAACTGATTGATTTTTCAGGGGATGTTTCTACTGGAGATACGATGGCTACAGGAGTTGTGCTATTTGACTTGGGAATAAAAGACAACAGTTTTGTTATTCCAGATTGAGAGGGCTGTGCAGATGGTGCTTGTGAAGAAGGGGCAGGTTGTTTGGGGCCTCCACCAACTTTATCAGTCAGAGAACAAAACAATGAGCTCATGGCATTTTTCACACCTGAAATGCCCTGATCATGAGGAGCTTGTGATTGAGATTCTCCTCTGAGATCCTTTATACAAGTCTGGTCCTCTCCAATGGAATCAGTTCTATTGCTCCCTTGGGAAGATAACCTTGATTTGTTTGATTTAGGAAGCGGACCATACTTGCTAATTTCTTCCTCTTTTTCAGCAAGGTATTCAGAAACAGTTTCAACCAGACACTGGAGCTCATCCATGGGATCTACATATTCATCACTTGGTTCTTCAACAGGAGACAGCATAGCTTCTGAAGCCCATCCTCCAGGTTTAGATTTGCCACACTTCTTCTCTCGAAGGCCCTGGGAAGTTTCTATGTGGCCCTCGTAGGAGGAAGAATGCCTATCTCTGTACTGTCTTACATTCTCAGAGAAAAAGTCTTCAGCCATAAAGGCAATAGCGTCATTATCTTCCTCTGATTGTGGAGGGTAGTGCACATCCTGAGGGCTCTCTAATTCAAAATCAAATCGCGCTCTCCTTTTAGCATCTTGTTCTTTTTTGTATGCCACATAATTCTCCAAAGTGTTGTCTAGCTCATTTTTAGCCCACATCCTTGTTTTATAGAGGAGACCATCTTTGTATGGCTGGAGGTATGACGTAAAATGCTCCTCTTCTTCCTGCATCTCTACTACTTGCCTCATGAACAACTCCCCTCTGTTCTCATGGAGTGTGACGTCAGAAGTCTCTACTTTCTGCTTGTCAGCTTCTGTACTGAGCAACCCTCCTGGATCCGTTATCTTTTTCTTTCGCCGTCGGTCAATAGTGTCATAGCCTTCTGGGTAGGTGGCAGGCAGGAAATCAGTACGTTTTGTATTTTGAGTAACTGGGGCATTTGATGGCTCATGGTAAGGTTTTCCCATTCGAAAGATGACACTGTCTTCCTCATCATCTAAGAAGTCACTCAGTTGAGGCTTTGTCCACCCTTTATATTTTTTTTCCCAATCTTCAACCCCCATGCCAGAATCTACAGGTATAATTCTGACCCTTCCTTTCTGGTTTAAAGATCTAACAAGGTTAGGGGACAGATGTAGGAGGGTGGGGGAGTAGATATAGGGAACGTAAACACAAAGACAAAAAATGCAAAGAAAAGCACAAGTTAAGCAGCATGATAAAAAAAATCAAGTTGAAAGAAAACAAACAGAAAATTACTCCTGCATCATTATCAGATATTACCAGCTAAGTAAGTACTAAGCAGTTTGATCTTGTAAGATATGAAGAAAACTATAATAGAAAATCTAAAACTTAATTTGTTGTACATATCAGTTGTTTGGTGATTTAATTGTGTGCATACAGTAAAGGTTTTTGTGTTACTATGGCTGTGTTTGGTTAGCATGTGCTTCAGTGAAATGAGATCTTTGTTAATCCTTGTTGCAATAGTCACACTTATCAGCATTTCAACATACGACCTACACTAGAATCCAGGGTGGTGATTACACCAAATCATCATCACATGGCATTTGGTTTTTAAGTACCAAAGAGAGACGCATGTGCCTGTCACTGAACTACTGCCTGAGGAGGCCAAACAGAAAGGTTCCCTATGAGACATGAACCAAGTTAAGGGCTGCCCAAACTACAAGGGAGTTTAAATAACACAAGCCCTCAATGCTAAATGAAGCATATACAGTAAAATTTGCCTTGCTGTAGCCTAATCCTGTCTTTTACTGTTTTTGTTCGTTGTCTTTTCTCCCCCTCTTGTTGTAGAATTATCCGGATCAGCTTGCTATCAGTCAATGCAGGCAGATTTGTTGCAGTTTCATTGGTGTGCATGCATTCTGTGCACAAGATTAATTTCTCTGCACCAAGATTATTTGTTTTATGGATCAAATATGGCCTCCAAAAGCAAAAAAGTGGCTAGTACAATTCTGAAATACTGTTATTTTTTGTTGGGGGAGTATTAAAGATTCTTTCAGATATTCCAATAATTTGAATAAAAATCACAATACAAAATCTGAGAAACTGAAGTTTTTCTTGTTTTTTTTTTCGCTTGTACTGTTTGCACTCTGTCTACCTGCTTCCCCGCTGGTCCCTGTAGTCCAGATCAAAACTATGGACAGAGTCTGTGCAGCAGTCTGGGTGCTGTGGCCGATGCCCCATGGGGTACTGGTGCATGGACGAGTTGGGCTGAGCTGTTGTGTGGTAACGAGGAGGCAAGCTGTTACTGGTCTCACTGCGGTAGTCACTGTCCCGGTCATCTACAGCACTGTCCTGGTCATCTAAGGCTGTAACAGGTATCAACACATGTCAAATGTAACATTTCTTAAAACATGATGAAGATTACACTGCAAGTGTTATGAAACTAAAACAGCTCATGAATAACAAAGCCAAATAAATAACCAGATGGATCTTTGTACAACTGTAAAGGACTACTAGGAAGGATCCAAGTAATTTGAAATTGATTTAACCATTGTAAACACAGTGAGAACCTTCAATAAATGTGTATCAAACCAGCCCAGACCCTTACTAATCACTGACTACACATATAGTAGCAAATCTCCAGCACTCTCATCGGATGACTGCAGGAATTTAATGTTATGAACTGCAGACTGCAGTTGTGTGCAGTCTTTTCTGAATTAGTTCTGTTACGCTGTAGAGTGTGGTAGCATACAAGTATTTATGCCATTTATCACATTACAGAAAGAAACGGTCATTTATTTCTTCTGACAAGTATAAGGTCAGTAATACTATCTGAACATATTTATCCAAATTATTACAAAAGAAACAGATCTAATGAACATAGGGAAAAAAATTTGTGCACCTAGCACTGCAGGCAACACCTGTCCAAAATACACTACAGCAGTCCGACTGCACTTATCTATGATGTCTCTGCTGTTTGATTCTGTGCTTGTGTTGTTCTTATTCTCTGATGTAAGTCGCTTTAGAGAAAAGCGTCTGATAAATAAATGTAATTGTAATTGTAATGTAATAGCAAGTGGGCTCATGTCATCACCAACAACATAGGGTAATAGAGTGTAATGTACACTCTGGTAAATCAGGATAATAAGCTGTTTTCCACCACTATCTCTGTTACTGATCTGAAATCATATTTATTTTTTATGACTGATGTATAAAACTTTTCTCAATGCAATGATCTGAGCTGAGAGAGTAGTTCAGAAGGCCCATGTCTGTTGTAGGGAAGAGAATAAGAAAAATACTGAACGAAAAGGGGCAGGAAGAATATATGCAATATGGTCTGTTAGATTAGTAAAGATTGCCATCTGTCATTTTAATGAGAGAACTAACTTACAGGCTTAAATAAAATCAACTCTGGCTTCTGTTTAAGACTTTACAGACAAATTGTATGAACATAAAAAAATATTTTCCCTTTAAAAAAATACAAACTTTCACAATTTCTTTTTGCAAAAGAGCGTGAAGTTTCACTTCTTAGAGAAGGGCACAAAAATAGAATATCTGAATTTTTGAGCTCATCTACGTGAAGTCCTAAAGCGCTGATGTTATAGAAATACAGTATAAGAAGAAAAAAACAGAAGCATGGTAGGAAATAAAAGGCTAAAGGGAATCAAGGGAAAAAACTGATGAAAAACACTTGTAAATATATAACTTATGCAATCAAGATGCATAGGATCTTTCTAGATTGCATGTTTCTGGGGAATATCATGACATGTAGAAAGGACTGAGGGTTGACCAAGGGGTGAGATCCATCAAAGTGTGTTACATACTCTGTGAGTCTGCCCATCCGAAATAGTTGCCTGGTAAAAATGCAAATGTTACAAGTGAGAGGCAGACACAAGAAGGCAAGCCATTTTTTATATTAAAAAAGGAAGAGAGCGAAAAAATGGAAAGAGAAATGGTGTTCTTATGTGGAAAGGAAAGTTCTTCAATTTCAACATTATATGACAACACTGCAACAGCTGCTGGACAGAAGTGCACAAGTAGTAAAAAGACAAAGCCATAAAAGTTAGGAACTGGCTCCATCTAGAGGCTGAGATGTGTGCAAATACTCACAGCACTGAGAGGCTGCAAATGGCAGTGGGTCACTCTGATCATCGTCCTGAAGAGGATACTGTAGAGGAGAGGCCAACAGAGAAACATCATAGCAAAAATAGCATATAAATAGCAACAATATACTGACTGCTTTACAAGCAAAAGTAAAACTAATCATCTTTGTCTGCAAAAATAAATAAATAAATAAATAAAACAATAAAAGGGGAAAAACCTGCTTATTACCTCATCATGTATTCCCATGGTGTTGATGCGCTCAAGCTTGCCTGTCCAATAAAGTGCCTCATCATCTGGAATGTCTGGTGATAAACGTGCATATAAAAAATAGCATTTCAAACATCCAGTTCAAGGAAGCCAACATCATATATTCATGCCTGTTTAATTTCTCATAAACTGCTTGGGAATAAATAAATAAAAATAGGCTGAAAATACCAGCAGAACATGCATGCAAACAGTGAAATGTGCAGCAGAAGACACAAGTCAGTGCACTTTATTCACCCTTTCTCCAACAATGTTAGTAGTTGGACCAAAATTAAGATGAGTGTTGTCCTCTTATTTTTTTCTATGTTGCACGACAGACAGATGCGCTTAAAAAGGCCTCCAATACAAAGGCCAGAGCTTCAAAGACACACCGACCTACAGCTTTAATGAAGAGCTTTGGTGGCACAGAATACACATGAGCATGGTGGGCAGTAGCAACCTTAAAAAGCTTCCATAAAAAAAGAAAGAGGTTGCCTCCCACTCAGTGGGCAGACATCCTGCTTTAACTTTGATGCCTTTTGATCAGAAGGCTTGAGGCAGTGATGCAGCACTCGCAGGGAAAATTGAGTTGGTAAAGTACGGTCAAGTGAACAACAGGCAACATGTCACTCTCCAATGCTAAGGAGCATTTCATTTAATGTGATTTTTTTTACACTGAGTGGACATTTTATGTTCCTACATGGCTTAACTCTGGTGTGTTTGCACAAAATGTTAGATAGAATATTGTTTTTCATTTTAGTCAAATGAGAAAGTTAAAGTGGCAAGGATGGTAAAGAACAAGAACAAAATAATAAGATACAGCAATGCCAAGATATGTACGGTAAGCAAATAAGTGGATAAATCCAATAAAACAGAATTAAATTGTAAACCTGATTTAAATGTTCACCATAACAATGATAAACTGAATATTAAACCACTCTAAAGGCTTCTTTCACTGCACTGCTTGCAATGGAAACTTACTAATGGAAATGCAGCTGCACACAGCAAAGAATGTCTCGTTAGGAAATTCTGAAGTTTCAACCAAGCAAGATCTCGTCCAGCAACAATGTGTACAGAAAAGGACATCAGACCAGGTTACACAGTTCTGTCACAATGCTCTGCCTTGCAGAGTTCTTCCTCTGCAGTCTCAGAAATCAACTGCTGACATTTAAAAAGGTGACCTTTGGTGCATTTGTGAAACTCAGTGGCTTCTAGTTTGATTTGCCCTCAGGTAACCAGAATCACTAATATACTACTTCCTGCTGTAAGAGCTGGAACTTCTGATGAAGCATTTTGTTTGACAATCTCACCAAAAGGCAGCTCAAATCGAGAATCCAGTAATACTCGATGAGGTGTTGGGTTCTTGGTGCCATATATCTCATCAGCTTTCATCAGGACCTCTGCATCCAGGAAAATCCATTCCCCCGAGCCCTCCTGCAAGTACATGTATCAACGTTTATGTACATTTTTTTGCCTGTTTTCTTGTAGAGATTTAAAACATCAGTCTAAGGCGATACATCAATTCAGTGTCAACACTTCTGTAATCCAAGTGGTTTAATGTGTTTATGGGGATTCTAACCTCTTCAGATTGTCGAATATTCTGAAGAGGAATCCAGGACGTCCCCACCATGGTGTCCCAAATGAGGCCTTTGTTCCACACCTCAACAATGAGGCCGAGGTCCAGCCGGTTGATCTCGCTAAGGAACAACAACAACTGTAGGTATTAAGCAATGTCATTAATAAAAAGCCCTTTCTCATGAAACATGGTGAAAAATGCCAGGGAATAAAAGAACAACACAATAACGTTGTACCGTAGTGTGTCGCTTGTCATTACGTTACAGTCATTTAGAAGACACTTTTATCTAAAGCGACTTACATTTTTAGGGTCATAGGGTTCAGTGTCTTGACCAAACTGCCAACCTTCAGGTTAGTAGACAACCACTCTTATCTCCTGAGCTACAGCCTCCCT
The DNA here is from genome assembly GCA_037177515.1 of Pseudomugil tenellus. NCBI lineage: Eukaryota > Metazoa > Chordata > Actinopteri > Atheriniformes > Pseudomugilidae > Pseudomugil > Pseudomugil tenellus. The sequence goes on from JBAMHX010000021.1 coordinate 18,498,619, forward strand.
CTTCAGAAGAAGAGAAAAATGTTCCTAATATGACATTCAAGTCAGGCTCTAGAGAGCAGAAATCTCTGCATAATTAATAAAAAGCTCAACCACTGTATGATAACAGAAGCTACTTTTTGTTGTGTTTTAGTCGTCATTATACATCCCTGCTTCAATTCATTCAACAAGCTATTCAAAGGGCTCGAAAACAGCTTGATGGCAGCAGTAAAATGCCATATCCATTTTGAAAGGAGCCGCATGACAAGAGCATTTGCATATTCTCATCTGTGGCAGTTTACAATGATTGAGAGAGGAAACAAAAGGAAGATGCGAGAAAAGATAATCAAAGAGAGCAGATAATTGAGGGAAGTGAGGGGAGGGGGATGGGTGTCCATGACATCCAGGTGCACAAATAAAGCCTTCCTATATCATTTGCCAATACACATTAAGACAAAATAATTAAATGTAGCAAGCTAGTACAACCATTACATCACATTACAGTCATTTATCAGACGCCAAAGCGACTTACATCTGAGAATAAGAACACAAACAGTAGAGACATCATAGATAAGTGCAGTCGAACTGCTGTAGTCTAGTTGGGCAAAGGTGTTGCCTGCAGTGATAGAGACACCGATTTTTTTCCCCCTATGTTCATTAGATCTGAGTTTCTGCAAAGAACCAGAACAAATTTCTCAAGTTAGTATAATTTCTATTGATCACAACTGCGTGCAGAAATGTTGCTTAAAGAG
>JBAMHX010000021.1:18541034-18551284 GCA_037177515.1 Pseudomugil tenellus
GATTCTGTGCTTGTGTTGTTCTTATTCTCAGATGTAAGTCGCTTTGGAGAAAAGCGTCTGATAAATGACTGTAATGTCCTATTTTTAAAGGTCACAGCACTGAAATCCTGCAAGAGCTCCAGAGCAACAGATAAATTAGCCAATGAGGGGGAACGACGAGAGATCAGGTTCCTGCATCATGGTAACTTGGAGACTTTCTCCTATTGATCCTTTAGGAGGAAAAGATAACAAGCTAAAAACGTATGGAATCAAGCCCAAAGGCCACAATAACAGTTCTGCCAAGCATTTTTATAAAGACCTATTCAAACCCATTACAAGGTGAAGTACATCAGGCAGTAAAGGTAATAAAATCAGGAACAAAGAATAAACCCTGGGAGGCCTGAACAGCAAATGCCTCACCTCTGTTGCACAGATAACAGACTCATGCACATTTCTGTACCACAAGCAAACAAAGCCGTTTTCTTCAGGAGAGAGGGATGCTCATGGCACACTTTCAAACTATCTCTCAGGTACAATCACCTGTTCACTGGCTGACTATTGAACTTTTGAGACTGAATGCAGCGGATGTGGACCTCTCTGTGATAGTCTCTGACGTTACTTAGACAGTTTGTCGGAGAGAAAATAAAATGTTGGGCAAAACACATGTAAAGTAAGAGATGAAGAAAAGCTTAATTTCCCGTAATTTTCCGGTTCGTCTCAGAATGTTTTCTGCCTGTAGCCTTTCCACAGCTAACCTAACTCTAATCTGACAGGCCAAACAGTAGATAATAGATGGATTGTCAAGATTCACCCTTTAGGGTCAGATCAAAAACAATGGAAGTACAACAGAAAGGTCCAGAAAACATTGAAATTCTGGGAGCCTTCCCAGTTTTCCTCCTCAGTGGAAACAAGACTCATTGAAATCAATTCCAGATGTGTCCTTTAAATTCTCAGTGAAAAATGAGGAAGTTAAGGTTAGTGATAGCTTTTAAAATGAACCAAAACATTCGACACAACAAGACAGTTACTGTCCCAAAAGTTGATCAGTCAGATCAGATGATTTAGCGGTGCCCAGCTGAGTGTGCTTCGAGTCATTACCACCACATTCCCACATTTCTGTTCGCAGTGGGATGATGGCAGGCAGCAACCTCTGTTGGACAAAAGTGAAGCCAACAAAAGGTTCAGCCCTCATCCACTGGGGGCGTCAAAATGAGACATAGACTCACATCTTAAAAAGACCAACTTCACAGCAGAAAAAGGTAAAAGGTTTTTCATTTTTATTTGGATCCAAGTGGAAACAGGAAATGCCAACCGAACCGGAAGTAATATGGCCCTGCCCTTTCAGGTTATAGGTGATAATCATCAGTGTCATTAGACATGTGGTGCTTTGCCACTTTTCCATGACCTCTGCAGATACACCCACCTGTTTTAGTCGATGGTTTGGTTAAAACCAGACTGAGTGGCAGATGCAAAAGCGCTTTGTTTCTAAATACAGGTGCCAGGTCTATTTTTGACCGAGCACACGTCCATAAACACATCAATCTCAGCGGTTCGGATAGAGCCAGACAGGATATCAGGTACTGCAGCAGTTTAAGACGTTTAATGATTTTAACAAAGCTGTAGGTTTGTGATTACTGATTGCAGCAGTTCAAGTGATACAGATTACAGAGGCTCAAATGTTTGATGACGAGATGTTTATCACAAAGTTATTTGACTCAACAAGTCATTTTTTACATGGTGAATAGCAGAAAGGAGTAGGAGCATACTTATTACATATGCATCCTACCAATTCAGCTGGGTAAGATTCATAAAGTGGCATACCTAAAAGAACATTTGATCACTGCATCTGAGATGCTTCTGATGTGAATTGGTTTGCTGCAGAAGTCAGATTGAAACCGAGCAGCGCACATACATCCGATGCAAATGGGTCTATATTCTCTGTTCACGCGTCCTCACAGTGTGTTTTAATAAGTACCGTTTTACTCACTCATACCATGTTTGCTCTGCTTTCATATGGTTTTTTTTCATGAAGTATTAGAAAGCTAACACTATTATTAAAAGTATAAAAGGTCACGCAAATATAAAAAGTAATAAAATCTTCAAATTCATTTTAAAACTCATGGGAGGTCAGTGAAGGTCAGCAAAATGGGTTTAATAAAACCCAGCAGCAGAATTTTGTACCAGCTCAATTTGTTGTGCTTGCTAATACCAGAATATAATCCAACAGCGCCATCCAGGCTGGAAAATAATGAATAATCCTCCAAAGATTGGTAGATAAGAGGCCTCATCTCAGCCATAATAACTCCATATTGCAATGCCGCTTTGCAGTTTCTGTGACAAAACTTAACCATACTGGAAAAACTTTCGCCAATCTTATTAATAATGGAGCAAGTGTTGGTAAATATAATCATATTCTATTGGACTGGGTCGAGGCTAAATAAATACACGTATTTCTTTTCTTTTTTAAAATTGACTAAAACTTCCAGAATAACTATTCCTCTGTGGTCAAACTTATACACACTGTATTTATTTCTAAACTGGGTTTGCTTAAAATACGTGTTTACCTTTTGAAAAGAAAAAACCCCCCCGTGGAGAGTATTTCCACTCTGACACACAGCCCAGTATTTGATGCAGATGATTCAGAACGCTTTCGACTTTCCTGTGCTTTAGATAGAAGTATTGAGCTGCTTGGCTTTTATTTTTTCCTTCAGGGCAAAAAAAAACCAGCTAAATCTGGCTGCATGTTTAATGGGAGAGCTTTAATGGAGACCAACTGTACATTAAGACTCTGCGCTGATCTCTCATTGTGGTGCATTTCCTGCAAAAGTCTGCAAATTATTGTTCAGAGAGGTGACAACTGAACTGTCTGATGAATGATTTATTTTAGGATTCCTTAAAGAGATGTGATGTTCTGAAAGTCTGCTAAAAGAATTATTTATGTGATGTAAGACAGCCGCCGGAGTACAAGCGAACAAAAAAATAAGGACGAAGCTGCAGGAGAGTGGCTAGGTGAGAAAAACAAGTCAAATAACAACCTGTCCAATAAGTATGATTTCCAGGATTGGAACCACGTGTGCAGGTCAATTCAGAGCTCCTGGGAAGACAACAGGTGGGAATACACTAAGGCCTGGGAGAAAACGACAGAATGACAGGATCTGAAATGAAGCTTTCTGACAAGCTTCAGCTCTGTGAGCCGCTTCGGTTTCATGGAGCTGGCATTGAGGAGGCCGACTCGCTGTCACACTGCCATGGTTTCCTGATTGTTAATGTTATTAGTAACACCTGGGCCTTCCCCTGTTGTGACAAATCAAAATGCCTGCTGTGAAAAAGGCCACAAAGTGGAGATCAGTGATGGGAGACTGAAATGACACAGTGAGCTATATTTACTTCCTCTTTTTCTGACTTCTTTGAAATCTAAAACATGTTGCTGTAAAAAATATCACAAACTCTTTCCTCAAAAAAAGAGCATTTCTCATTCCAGTGCTTTTTGCATTTCCCTTTCTTTAGCTATTTTACCATTTATAGTTGTAGTTTAATTGATTGTAATGAGCAATTTTATTTTTTATATAATTATGTGTATGTATTTTTTAAAACTCATCATCTATTATGGTATTCAGTGTGAAAAGCAAAATGAAAAATTCATTGTAAAGGAAAACTGTCTTTACAGTGTAAATAACAATAAACGCTTTGATTCCTTAAATTCAAGCATGTCATGACCAAACACCACAAATATTACATTTTTAATTCACTGTAGTTCCAGTTAACAGATGTCCATAGAGCACTTCACGAGGATGTCCGGGCTTGTGACAAGAATTTGATTAGATTAGTGTTACGTCATCTGACTGATGAGAATTTCTTGACAGCATGAACAGAAAAAAATGACTGATCTCCGTTGTTTTATCTAAAAGGTAACCTCACATTTTAGGAAACAAAGAAACAACGATAAAAAAAAACTTCTACAAAGCTGGAATTTCTTTTTTTTGAGGTAACTACAGGGTTAATCCTGAGTTTTCTGTAAAACGAGTAGGCGGCAATCTCAGGCGGAAGAAAGTAAGGCTAATGCAATCTCCATAGACTCCCATGTTAAAATGTCTGATTTCGTAGCAGAAATAAACGTTTACAGCCTGATACAAAAACCCTTTTAGGTTTAATGGGTCAAGTTTACCTTCATGACAACTCTGAGGGGGGATTTTTTCTATCTCCTCTGTTTTAATCTGATTTAGTTTGGATTTTAGAGGCGTGTCCTTTTGATGGACATGTCTCGGAACCTAGCGCTGGTTGCTAGCTGCTTGCTTCCTGTTGGCTCAGGCCTGAGGGCCTCAGCCTCGGCATCGTTTCATTTGACTGAAGTCAACTCGTGGTTGTATCAGCGTGTTCACATATTTTTTGTACACTGTGGAAAACTTTGGCTTGTTATGTAATTAATTGCACCAACAGACTATCCAAGAAGTTTTTGGTCCAGATTTTTGGTGAGTGAAGTTATATATTTAGTAGCTGTTTCTGCGGCATCAGCTTAGCTAATTATTTAGCTAGGTAGCCGGTTTACCACCAGTAACCACCGACAGGCTTCATGTTTTGAATAATAACTGATTATTTCTAAAGTAATATTTAAGCTTGTTTTGGAGGTTTGAAGTGTGACCGATAATTTATGACGAACACATTGTTTTCTTGATAGAACCAGAGGTGGTTGAGAGCGAATGTGAAATATTAATACATCCACAGTGTCCGTTTCTGGTGAAGTAATGACAAAGATGTGTGGAATGATGGTGTTTTATCAGCAACATTTTTATCTGATACCAAACACCTGCATTTTCCCTGCAGTGTTACACAAAAATAGCCGCGTTGGTATCTGGCTGACTCCTCTTCCTCCTTCTCTTCATCCTCGCTGTTATTTTATAATAGCGATACCGGCTGTTAATGATCAGTTTTTCTGTCTAAAGCACCGTCTCGTTTTTAAATCCTTTCACCATGAGGAGGAAACCAGAAATTAAAAGATCACAACAGACACGTATTTACTTAAATATTTTAACAGTATTATTTATTATTATTACTACTACTCATAGTATTTGGGATGAACAAGCAAAGTATCAGTCTCATGGTTTGATCAAGTGAAACGGATAAATAAAACATGTGATTAACAGCCAATTTAAATGACATACTGTTTGCATTTATTCCATGTTGCTTTGTAGTATTGATTAAGTTTGGTAGATGTTCCAGATGTGCTACCAGCAGTTATCACACTGACATGCACACATGTATGAAGACAGACCAGAAATCCAACGATTAGCAAAAGAAGCAAGTATATGGTGTGAAAATGTATAATAAAATCAGAGATCATTATCATTTAACTAAATATAAATGTAAAGGAGGGAAATATGCCAGAAGCAACTTTTTTATACTGAACATTCATCTTTCAAATGATGACAAACATTATTAGAAATCCTCCATTTATTATTCACAATAACTGAATAACCAGCATTATCAAAAGCAGGAAAACAAACTCTTTTCCAGTTGTCTGTTTATTTTATTTCAAGTTTGTATACTGTATAAATTTTGTTCACCAGCCTTTTTACTACAAGCCTGTATAACCTGAGAAGCTGTAAAATGATGCAAACACACATGAAGACATATTTGTGTGTGTGTGAACTTTTCTTCCAGGTGATTCGAACAGATTTGACCAGTACATGTCTAATATCAGAAGACAGAACTGGACTCCTAACCAGTCTTCTCACCTGTGCAGTGAACAGTCAGCACTGATCTTTACTCCACACATCTGTCACCAGAGTTATCATGTAAACAAGAAGCTTTGACAAAATATTATTATATTGTTGTTATCAACAGTAATAATTTATAAAAAGCCAGATGAACTGCATTGTCTTCATAAATAACATTGTAACCCTTTATCAGCAGGTTCTTTCTGATTGTTCAGAGACAAATCTCCTCCCTGCAACACGTGTTAAATTATGTCCATGTTCTGGTAAAGATGCTCCTGCATGGTACCAAAATTAGATTAAATCATAAAGCACGACAAGATAAGATAAAAAATACAAGATAAAAGAAGATAAGATTGTCTGCAAACTAAAAGTTATTTTTATAATTCAGAACTTCTTGCGGTTTTAATCATGTTTGGGTTCAGGTTCCTCGTTTTTTATATTGAACCCAAACATTTGATACTGATATTAATGGTTCTTATTCAAAGTGGAATTTGTGTTTAATTCCTGTTTTCTAGACTGTAATTATGATGTTGCAGCACATTTGTTTTTATAACATGGCAGTGTGAAGAGTGTGTGTGTAGCCCAGGTGTTATGAAATGTCATAAATACAATTTGCTCATCAATAATCTGACTCACCTCGATGGACGATTGTAGAAACAACTTAAGTCTGTATTTTCCATGGATAAACGTATGTCAGTCTTGGCTTTATTAACTGGTGTTTCTCTTGTCTCAGAAGGTTTATCTAACTGGGAGGGACTAGGGTTGGGGGGGGCTGTCAAATGTTGCAGCTACAGTTATAAAACAGTTTAAAATCAACTACATATTAGCCAATCAGTACGACATTTATACTTGTTAAACAAAGTCTTCAAGGCCAAACTGAAAAGCAGTAACTCTCCAAGCTGTAAACATTTTTACTGCTTTTAGATGTGATGTAAGTTTGAAATAATTTGCCCTGTTTGTTCAATGACCCTTGTCTAACAAACATCCCTGGACTGTGAGGATGTGCAACAGTGATGGATGAAGATGATCTTAACAGGAAAGCTGAAAGTGGAGCTGGTCCATGTTCTGCAGGGTGAAGGTTTTTCATCACAGTCCATCCCAGCCAAACCAGTACGGCCACACTTGCCTCTGATGGTCTCTGCAACTCTCTGAGCATCATGCTGGACGTAGATATCTGCAATTATCCAAATGGTGTCTATGGGGGGAAAAATAGCAGGTGATGACAGCTGAAAATTATTCTTACATCGGCAGGCCAGTTTGGGGGCGAAAAGCAGCAGCAGCTACATAAAAACATTTATTTCATTGTGGAAGATGCCGTCTGAAGTGGACAAGATGGATACTTACAGTTTCTGTTCTGTGTGATGGATGTGGTGGAATCACAGGCAGAATCTGACACATCTATTAAAATGAATAAAACTGTTTAAGGAAATGTCCCTTCCCTGATATTGATCAGTTTTAATCATCTGATGTGTTTTGGTTCATATAATTAACATGCTGAATACAAACTTTTATTTTAACTTAGTTTGTTAATCAGACATAAAACAGTCAGTTGAAACGATAACTGAAAACTTGCATTAAGTAAATTATTTAAAGTTACATTTTAACTCATCGCATCTTAGATTAGTCACCATTAGCCCTCTCAGATCAGACGACACACCAAGATGGCGACCCGCCTATGAGGGTGACATCATGGACGCTCCGTCCATCTTTTATATACAGTCTGTAACTACGATGCTGGTTCACTTCTTATTGTAGAAAAACTCAGGTAACTTATGCTAAATGACTGATCTGCTCTGCAGCAGGTTCTGGCTCACTGCAGAACCATGAACTTATGGAAGACAGAACCAGCTACTTGTGTTGTCAAAGAAAAAAAAAATTCCAACACAAAATGGGCTCAAGTGCAGAGAAAGAGGAGGAGGAGGGCATGCTGAATCCAAAATTTAACTGAGGAAGTTCTGCTCAAATCGTCTGATGTTTAACAAAGTAATCAGATTACTGCCCCTTTATATTGTCAGGATGATTAATATTGATAAAAAATTTGCATAACTTATGCATTAACATACTTCTGCTAGTATTATTTCCTGGATGATGTGTTTAAGTTACTCTGACGGTAAGGTAGCAGCTCTGCATGGTTTGTGTTTGTGATTGGTCAGAAGCTGCTAACTCCGCCCTTTTGACCTTGATGGTAAAACTCTGGTTGAATCACTTAGTTTATAACCAGCTTTGAAGAAGCACTTATCCAAATCCTTTATGCCTGGATAAACTCTGGTCCTGTTTGGGGCTTACCTGCTGCAATACACCTGACACACATCAGACTTAACTAGACTTGTGCTGAGTTTGATGTCGAGCTCTACACAAGTCTGTTAAGTAGCGATTGATCTGAGTTAGGTGTGACGCAGCAGGGTAACTCCTACCAGGGTAACTTGCGTTTTTAAGTTCATTAAAAAACAAGTTAGCTCAACTTCAAGAAAACATTTCCTTCAACTCAGAACTTCAAGTCAGAAAAGTCTCCCAATGGATGATGATTTATTGGTTGAAGTTAATACTATGAGTTGAAATAACTGAAAATATGAAATTATCCATTCCAGAAAACTTGCCTTTCCTTGTGAAGCTAACGTTTAAGTTTTTTTAACTCTCACATGTCACTTATACCAGTACTTTCTTATTTTTTATTAGTTATTCTAACATAATACTGATTTAAAAGTACTAAAAATAGTACATTTCCTATTCAAGAAAATGTACTTCTTTTTGTCAAAGAAATATACAATGTCATATCCTTTCAAATCTCATTGATAAGTTGAATTAAATTACTACGTTTATACCAATATCCTTTTCAAGTTAAGTGAACTCATGTTTTTAAGGCAGCAATTGAACTTGTGCATTTTTAATCAAACGTATTATGTTATTTTAAACATACCGAGATAACAGCTGAGAACATCACTTTTGTCTAATAAAAAAAAATGTTCAAAGTCCTTAAAAGATCCTGTGCTTAATCTCCAAGTATTCAAATACAGAAAGTCTTTTACAACATTGAAAGTAATAACAAAATGCATCACATTCTCATTTCGTAGCAACTGAAAAGAGAATTTGTAAGTAAAAAGGGACAAAGCAGTGCAAAAACGTCCGTGCATCAAAAAGAACAGTGCACAAAATGCTGAAAGCAACTCAATGAGCCACCTTCACACCCGATCAACAGGCTGCATCCCCTTAATGGCGCCATCCAACATCTCAGTATGAGCCTTGAAAAGAAGAAACAAAAATCCATTTTTGAGTAGAAGCATAGGACAATACTTTAAAGTTGCTACTAGGACGTTTACCATCCTGTATGTCTCAAAGTTTAAGGGACAGTTCATTCTTAATTGGAGTTGTTTGACTTAGTTTTGTTCAGTGAGTGTTTTATCTGAGAGCACACAGTACAAAGTTGTGGAGGCAGAACATGCGTGATGGTACAGAAACAGGATAATAGAACTGCTGTGAATGAGCAGAGCTGTGCCTGTCGTATACTGTATTACACCAAAGACTATCATATCGAGTACCAAAACTGCCATGGTCAAAAGTATACCATTAAATATATAAGGAAATAAATAGAGTAAATTAGGAAATAAATAAATAAATGAATAAATACGGAAATAAATAAAAGGGGAAATGAAGGAATAAATAGATATGTAAAAAAAAGAATAAGTAAATAAATAAATGAGGAAATATATAAATCAGGAAATAAATAAAAAGAAATAAATGAGGAAATTGAGGAAATAAATGAATAAATATATATATAAATAAATAAATGAATAAATAAGGAAATAAAAAAATGAGGAATAAGGGAATAAATGAGGAAATAAATAAAAGGGGAAATAAATGAGTAAACAAACAAATAAAATAAACAAAAAAGAAAATTAATAAGAAAATAAACATTTTCACTTTTCCTAACGCACATATTTACTTTCCCTCACTCCTTCACATTATTACTTATCTTCACGTATTTCCTCATTCATTCATTTCCCCTTTTACTCATTTATTTATTTCCTTATTTATTCATTTTTTTATTTCACAATATATTCATTTATTTCCTCATTTATTTATTTTTGATTATGCCAGTTTTGGTCCTTGATATTATTAAAGTAAAGCACTGAAAATGTCTTAAATATGTAGGACATATTAATTAGAACTGATGTGGTGTGGTGGTTAGCGCTGTAGCTGCATAGAAAGCAGTGTTAGAGTGGGTTCTCTCCGTGTTAGCGTGGGTTCTCCCCGTGTTAGCGTGGGTTCTCTCCGTGTTAGCGTGGGTTCTCTGCGTGTTAGCGTGGGTTCTCTCCGTGTTAGCGTGGGTTCTCTCTGTGTTAGAGTGGGTTCTCTGCGTGTTAGCGTGGGTTCTCCCCGTGTTAGCGTGGGTTCTCTCTGTGTTAGCGTGGGTTCTCCCCGTGTTAGCGTGGGTTCTCTGCGTGTTAGCGTGGGTTCTCTCCGTGTTAGAGTGGGTTCTCTGCGTGTTAGCGTGGGTTCTCTCCGTGTTAGAGTGGGTTCTCTCCGTGTTAGCGTGGGTTCTCTCCGTGTTAGAGTGGG
>JBAMHX010000021.1:18560155-18576339 GCA_037177515.1 Pseudomugil tenellus
ACTATTTCATGGTCATATATTTATTTCAAAATGTTGTATTCATTTATTTAATTATGAATCATACGGGTCTCCATATGCTTGAAGCAAAGCCAGCTGAAGGAGGTGCAGCAACACAAGATTTGAGGAGAGGAGGGAAGAGGATGCTTCCCCCCCTACAATAAGTGTTACTATCAGACATGAGAGGGGGGAAAGCATAGCGGCTGATGATGCATGGAGCCTTTGCAAGTACTGGGACCAGAAAAGAACAACCTAAATATAAGCACACATAAAGAAATGCTTGATGTGGATATTTTTTCAAAACATTCTGATGAATTTATATCCATGTTATGGGAATTTTGGAGGTGATCACATGAGCATGAATAAGAAGTAATTATATATTTAACAATAGTTAAAAAGTAAATAAAAAGAGAGGTAACATGTTATTCATATTTACATTTCCATTATATAATTTGGCGTTTTCTGCGTCTATTAATCGTTCAACAAATTAATTGAAAAGACAGACACACAACAAGCTGTTCATACTGACAAGTATGGGCTTCAGATCCCAGAAAGAAATCCTATCTGCTTGTTTGGAAGCTCCGCATAACAAGGTCACAAAGCCTCTGGGTTGACTAATGGTTTCCATTATCATAGATGTTTTATATTTCCCAAATAGACCAGCAACTTTAGCCAACCAGATGCACAATGTGATTTAGCTGCTGTGCATTTTCTACTTTGTGCAGTCTACTTGATTTAAAGTCAACATGACACACAGATATGTTGGTGGAAGAGATGTAGGACTTTGTGAAGGGATCATTTTCTGCCTAAAGGCTGAGGAGGTGAAGATGGTCTTTTGTTGCAAAATTTGAGTCTGGATGTAGAGTTATGCAAAACAACAACAAATAACATCCTCAACCTGTTCTAAAGTTTTATATTTCAGGAGAAACACCATTTGATCCCAGGTTTTGAAACGCAATGCATGACATATTACAGCCTCTTATATCATCATGAAGGAATTTTAGCTTCTGTTCATTGAGGTTTGCTTGGATTTCTTTTTATTTTTATGCATTTCTGGTCCCAACCTGACGTTTTCACCTGTGTAGATGTATGCATGTATCATTGTGTTACATGACCCAGTTTCTACAGCTCACAGTCAGATAGCAGTAGGATTAACTCTAACATCTGGAATACAGAGAGATCATGGTTAAATGAACAACCAGTTACCCAGGCAACAGAATGAAATACACCTTTTCATATCTAAGCTGCTGTAAATTTTACAGACAACAAACCAAGTATTCTAATTTTTCTATTATCTTCTTTGACAGAGAATGTAGAATGTGATATAAAGGTCTCATCTTAGACAGACTCCTTGTTGGCATCACATATAACATAATGGAATTAAACTGCCAAAGAAAATGTCACTAACTGGATTTAACTAAATGCATTAGAGGAAAACACTGTTTTCACAACAGTCATGGTCATGTGACAGAAACTCCAAGTTGATAGTCCAAAGCTTCCTGAGGCTTATACTACGAAACAGGATTAAGAGGAGGAGTCTGTAGCATCTGACCAATCGCAGACATTAAGAAACCATAACGAGCGTTCTTCAAACATGAATTATTCAAATGCATCATCCAGGTTAAAACAACACCGTTGCCACAGCAGCTGCCGGACGTAATGCTGGCAGATAATTGTGGAATCTGTTAATGCATATTGATATGTGAGAGCACAGATGTTTCAGACAAAGCGCTTCCTCAGTTTCCATTTTCCTTTATATTTTCCATTCAGTTGTTTTGAAGGGCAGCACGCGTGAACGCATTTTGTCTTGGAATATCAACTCCTAGTGATGACTCAAGTAGTTGATAGGCCTGCAGTTATGCCATATGTGAACATAATCATTAACTTCATTATTTTAGATACAACCCATTAGAGCTAAATAAATTTGGAAACAACTTAATGTACAAACAGTAAAAGGTTTCATTTCCTCATAAAAAATGGAGGGTATCTATTCCTGAAAACTGTCTCCCATGAGCACCTGTCTCACATCCATACACAAATGTCGGAATGGGTGAGTCATATTCCATGACAACTGATTGGTCTAGAGGCGACGCTTTTATATTCAATCTCTTATTGCAGGTTGGCCAAGTTTGATCCTTGAGATCTGCCATCCTGCGACTTTTTGATCCAATCTTTACCCAACACAGCTGGATGAAATGAATAGGTCTTTACCAGGCTCTGCAAAGCTGGATGACATGCAGGATTGGCAAGTCAGCTATGTGGTTCAAGTGTGTTGCAGAAGTGTTCCATCTAAAAGTTGCAGGATGATAGTTCTAGAGGACTGGATTTGGGGACTCCAGTCTCATCCAAAACATGACCTGCTCAGGAGCAGGTGGAGCAGTTAACACAAGTTACCTTGATGAGCAGTTGGCTGCTTTTAGGTAAGTCCAAAGATAATAATAGATCATTTTTCTAAAAGCACTACTTCATTAGTTCAGTTGGACCGTTTGAAGGTCAGAGAAGTAAAGAATTATCAGCAAGTGATGTTAAGCTGGAATCAGTAAGTATGAAGTATACGTGGGGAAGGCAACTCCAGTCCATGAGTGTTAGGAGTTTCCCTGCTGCATCACGCCTGATACACATGAGGCTTAATTAGTAGACTTGTGCAGAGCTTAACATCAAACTTGACGCAAGTCTGCTAGTTATCCATTGATTTGAGTCCTGTGTGATGGGAAACTCACAACATTTGCAGAGCGATGGCACTAGAGGACTGGAGTTGCCTTCCTCTGAACTGTATTGTAAGAAAGTGTGAACTTTGTTCCAGTACATTGATTCTGCATTATATGTCATATGACCAGATTAACAGAGGCTTTGTTACGCTGTAACTGCATATTGAGCTGCCGACAAAGATTTATTAGGTACTGAAGTTGTTCTGCTTTAAAATGGATTGAATTGCATTCCAAAGAGAACATGCTAGCTAGCTAGCTGCTAGCACTGTGATGGACTGTTGACCTATCCGGGGTATTCCCTGCCTCACGCCGGCTAATTGCTGGGATTCTGACTTCCTTGCCTCACATCGTATAACCCTGAATTGAAATAAATAAAAAATGTATGGATTTCGCTTGCAACAGTTCACTTTTTTGGATGGTAGAAGAGTCTCACATTAGAAAGATTTTAGCTTTTAGAAATCAAATGCAAAATGCTGTTGCCAGTGTAGCTGCTCAGAGTACGGCCATGAAGCGGGTAGCGCCCACAGCATCACAGGTAAGATAAATTTCCTCATAACTCCTCAACATATTGTGTCAGAAAAGGAGCAGACTGAACCCAAACATCATTGAAGGAATACTTTAAAAAAAGAAAAAAGGACAGTTGCATAAGCATTTGTCTTATTTTAGGACGAGTCTATAAATACAGTAAGTCAATCATCATCCCAGTAGCATACGGTTTCCTTTAAAATACAAATGCCTTTTTTTCTCTGCTCTTTCTGTTTAAACATTTTGAGTTTGACATATAAAAACTATAGAATAACAATGCCTATGCCGTCGGAAGCGACGAATACGGGTAAATCCCCAATCCTCGAATAAACACAATAGAATAATATAAAGTCACTTCTTTAGTCACAAAGCTCCACCTGGTGTGGAAACTTTGAACCAACCTGGTTTGATGTCAGCACAGGTTGTATCCTGAGGTCATGACCTTTAATTTGAATTTGATTTGAGATTAATGAAACAAATAGTTCCAGAGTTTTAGCCAAAAATATGATTTTTCGTGCAAAAAGCGCCCCCTTGTGGGGAAACCGTAAATCTGATGACTGTGAAATTCGATACAGATTGTCTTCTTGGGGACCTAAACAGGTATACTGAGTATTAAAATCCAATTGTAAATAGTTCCAGATATATAGGCAAAAATCTGATTTTTTTTTTTGTTTTGCATAAAGAGTGACCTAGTGAGGAAACCATAAATCCCAGATTCAATGTAGTTTGTCCCCTTGGGGACCTAAACAGGTACACTTAGTATCAAATTGAAAACTGTTCAAGTTATTGCTCTCACACATAGGATATCCGACAGCGGCCGTAGCGATCGAGATGAAACCATTATATCCCCGACACTCCCCGTTCGGGGATATAAAAATATATAAGTGCATTACAATGAGTCATAGATGAGACAAGGAGTCACATGACAGTAATACAGTAGGAAACCCTCAACCCTCAAATGCAACGCAGAAAAGCAGCCAGCAGATAAAGTTCTGTTTGAATGGATCAATGTGTCGATGCAGTGAGTTGATGTCATGGCTTGAAACATTTTTTCACCTTCTTTCAAATTGAATATATTTCAAAATACTATCATTTCATTTTGAGTATAATGTTAAAAATGTGTTTGACAGCTGGGTGATTGTAACATAACGCTGACCAGCAGGATATTAAAGCAGCTACTGATGGGCCACATGTGGGAATAATTAGTTACCACAGCAACACCTAAAAAAAGACAAAGGGAGGCTGGATAAATATTGATTTTTAAGTTCTTAGAAAGATAAATTTGTTTGATTGTGGTCTATGAGTAATCATAAAAAGATCTTCAGTAGAATATGAAAACACATTTGCGGTACTTTGTGTCTATACCCCTTTGTTTTGTGCCTTTGTGGCTCTGTGTGAGACAGGACAGAGGATGGATTCAGACTCACGGTGCTCTGAAACATGGCTGGTAAACACAACTTAATTTAATAAGTACTGAAATATTCTGCACGACTTGATTTTGCATCCCTATTTATAAACCCCCTTGACCTTTTGACCACCATGCCATTTAGGCAACAGGCAGAGCAGCTTTACCCAGGAAACATAACACCCATAACAGTGCATATGCAATAAGTGGTAGTCCATTTCCTTTCACATTAGGGCTCGGCCAAAGGGAAGCGTTTTCATCCACCTACTCATTGAGCACAAAGACGATCTGTCTTTCATCTAATCCAGTGATCAATCATGCATGCAAGCAAAGCTTTCCTACTCCAGTACATTAAAAGCACAGCGGCTGATGGCGTGATGTGGCACCAAGGTGTTTGTGTTTAACGTCAAAGTGTCATCTCCATCATTTTCCTTCTTTCTGTATGTGACCAGGCTGTGAGACCATGAAAGCTTGTGTTTATTCACTCATTTCACATCATGACAATAGCGGAAGGTTTTTGTGCTTGTTAAAAATACATCTTAATGATGCCACAGACTTTAAAGCAAATGTTGGTGGTTGTTTTAGAATGAGGCATTATTATTTTAAAAGACTTTAGTTTTCTCAAAGACCTTTGTATGGATAAAATTAACATAAAAAGGAAATTTGCATTAGTTGCCAATTACTTCTTTAACGAAAACTATGCTTTTTGCAATGATTTTGCACCTTTGAAAAGTCTGTTTATTTCGTGTATTTAATGGCGGTAAATAGGTGCGATAAGCAGGAGAATTAAGAATGTAGGTTGTGTCCATGGAAACGACACACCAGCTCTTCCTAAGTTTACCTCAGGTGTTAGCAATCAGACCCCTGATTGGTAGCATCTGGTTAAGTGGTCCGCTGCCATCCAGCTTCAGCCTGCAGTGTTTCACCCCTCCAACCCACTCCAACCCCCTCGGTTTGGACCAGATCCGGGCCTTGTGATCTACTATCCTCCAACCTTTAGATGTGTCCCTTCTCCAACACACCAGAATGAAATGGCTGAATTCCTTCATTCACGTCATGCAGCTCTGGGAATGAGATTTAGGTGTGTTGGTTGTAGGGTCACGATTTAGATTCTTCATCGAAATTGATCGAAACTATGTCACAAAGTGATCGATCGAAATGACCCCCAGCCCCCCTCTCCGCTCCCCCACCAGAGTAGTTGTATTGTTTTTCCTTGTTTTCCCTGTGTGTGTGTGTGTGTGTGTGTGTTTCCAACAGTGATATAAATGAGCAGGTTAGGTTTACAAACATCGGGGAGGCGGTGTGCAAAGAGTTAAACGCACATCCCGCCGTTAGCTAACCTGCAGTTTGTGACGCTATGACACGTGATAAAGGAAACGCGGGACCTGAAGCTGCTTCTGCTTCTCTTAAATCATCTGTGTTTTTTTTATTTTGTGCTTCTGGTGAGTTATGTTCACAGTGTTGGCGTCATGTTGTCATGTAACCGTACCAAATATGTGTTTATGACAAAGAGGTTAAATTATTGCATTGTTTGCATCTCTAAGATTGGATAGTAAAATGAAGAAGATTGATATATGTCATGATTTGGACCTTATGTGGGTGTATTTATACCCTTGTTTTTCTTTTCTCCTTGTTGGTTATTAGATTGCATTGTGGTTGAGTTGAAGTCTGGTTCTTTCACTTCTCTGTAAGTAAATTCTGTTAATCTGCCTCCTGCCTTCATCACCCAGCGTTTGGGTCCACACCCTCCCTGCACCGTAACAGATATATATATAGACTGGAGTAGTTTGTGTCACCAACACTGCTAACAGTGTGACAAAGCCGTAGATAACAGCCAATTATTCATAAAAATATATATATTTTTAACAAACCCTAAAAAAGCACCAAAATAAGTAGCCTGGAATGGGAACTATGGGACTGCCTGTAGACGTGATGGAGGAGAGTTTCCACTCTGATAAACTGGTGATTACTAACCAGTATACAGTTTATTTATGTAATACAGTATATGATATTTAGTATTGTTTGATAATATAATAATACTTCAGACCGCTCTGACAGCATGACTCCAGTTTAAAACCAGTTTTTCTGCATTTTGGACAAATGAAACAGCCAAACAGGCTAAATGCCGACAGACTAACCTGACAGGAAGGAATTTCATACCCGGCTCTTCAGGCTGGGCTACTTCTGTTTCCTCTGCCGTAATACAGTTGTCGCATTAGCTACTTTACTTATCAACATAGCCGTTCATTTGGGAAAGCAGCTGTTGTGTAATTATGGAGGATGTGCGGAAGAAAATAATTAGATGACTGTGACACTGTTTTGCCTGCAGCTGTCTGTTTTATATGACTTTATTTTCGCTGGGTGTCTCACATCCAATTACACATTTATTTATGGATGATCATTTATTTGGCAATGGATGATGCTTATTTAATGTGGACTGCAAGTGGAAATAGATTTCATCCAGTGCTAGTGGGGATGGATGGGATGAATAAGATCATGTTCAAATAGAGGAAACTAGGAATCTTTAGGAGAGATGGAATATTTCCATTTGCCTTTGTACTGTGAATTAAAAAGCCATCACTTTCCTGAATTACAGCCTCCAGCCCCCCTCCAAAAACTCTTACTTCTAGTGGATGGCTAGTTGTCTATCCTTCCTTTTATATACAGGCAGATTTCTGACCAGATAACTTGTTGTGATCTTCTTGCATCAATTAAAAATGCAACAGAATGTTCTCATTATGATCAAATATTAAATCTAAAATATTCGGCTGGGCTGCTGCCATGAAAATATGGATAATCATTTATGCATTAAACATTATGTACTTGTGTTTTCAGGATGATTGTCTGCCGGTGAAATGAAACAGGAAGTGGATCTTACTGTATATGCACAGCTAATAGCTTTTCCTTTCATTACTGCCTTCCTCAAAGAGCACAGAAACTCACATCCATATCGAAGCTCCAAATGAAAAAGCTGAAAAGAAAAACTTTCATATTCGGACACGTGATGAAAGATGAACTAGATGGCCTCACATTTCCTGTTTTAGTCCTTTTTTGGTTTAGAGCAGATTTTGCTATTTAAAACAATTGTGAAAATAAACCTCGGACCGTTTGAGTAGAGAGGGGTGGGGGGGTTTCCTGAGCATGTTGACTTTCCTGCGAGCACTTTTCACCTCGTACGTTCTGCATGATGACACTAAGATCTCTGTTAGATTATTTAGTAACATCATTCTTCCGTATTCATATCCGTTTACTCTGGGGGGGCTCATGAGATACTTTTTTCATTTCTGTCCAGGTGTGACGGATGGTAAAGTATGGGGGGGTGGGGGGGTTAGATTGTGTTTTTTTCTTCGTGGTGTGTTTCTGTCTCTTCTTTATGTTCTGTTTGTGTTTTCTTTCCTTTTTTCTGTCCCCCCCCGGTCGTGTCCAGCAACACATGGAAACTGTGTCAAACTAATATGTAAATAAAATAAATAAAGAATTCAGATTATCGAGAGGAACTTTATATATACATCTAGTTCCTCTTGACAGAGTTGCTCACTGCGGACAGATCCTCATTCTGCCTTTATGCTGGACAAGACAAGTAAAAAATATTGTGAAAATAAAATGTATTTACTATTAAACATCAGGAAAACATGCATACAAAATAAAAATGTTTAATTTCCATTTTTAC
Source organism: Pseudomugil tenellus (assembly GCA_037177515.1). Lineage (NCBI taxonomy): Eukaryota > Metazoa > Chordata > Actinopteri > Atheriniformes > Pseudomugilidae > Pseudomugil > Pseudomugil tenellus. The sequence continues at coordinate 18,568,461 of JBAMHX010000021.1, forward strand.
TAAATCAGGATAATTCCAATTTAAAGAGGTTCACACACCTTTTTATGTAGAGAAGTATTTTTAACAGGTGGTATTCTACATTAGGTACAACCAGGTTTGTTACATGTCTCACAAAGCTTGAAGACAAATGATTACGTTGCTTCCACAGAAAACCTTCAGAAACAGCAGAGAACCAAGATCCAGGCGTGCAACGTCATGAACTCCGCTCAGGTTGTGGTGGAATGGATGCATACATCATACATGTCCAGGGACCAAACGGGCTAATCAAGCTAGCAAATATATCCTCATGGAGTCTTTGATTAGTGGATATAAAATATATGTACTGATTGTGTTGAAGCATCATTTAGTAAAAATGTCTGTACAAATCCTTACAGAGGGCTGGGACTCTTTCAGCTCAGTTTTCAGCATTTTCGGTAAACTTTGTGAAACTATGTTTCTGTTACATCCATTCAGCAGCATAACATGAGGTATTTTAAGCAAGTTAGACTACTGTTCAAACCAAATATCCACAAAGTTCAATCTTTAGAAACTGTTACATAAAATCATTTGAAAATGCCTCAAGATTTGTATTTAAATCCATTTTTCAGAAAGGTTTTGCTGCATTAGCTGCTGGTGACGTTTGCTACGTTGTTAAGACAACATTGAAAGAGAATGAAAAAAACTTGCTTGGTAAGGTTTTGGTAGCAACATTACCTGGTTGGGATGAGGACAAAATTATATGTTGGCACACAAATAAAATCTATTATTATCCATCATAATCTCCACTAAGTGTCACTGCGCGATGTGGGTCAACATAACTTTGCATGTGGGCTGGAATAAACCCTGCAGCCATGATTCCACTCTTGCTCGAGTCATTTTCAGTAACAAATAAAAATAAATAAATATATTGATTACAGAGTTACATTGTTATAAAACACTGGTTCATTATTTTTATCTAAAATTATTTTTCATCCTTTTATTTTTACATGTAAATGTTTTTTTATATACTTGTTATTCTAAAGCACGGCTGCGCATGTCCAGTCCTTGATATGACTTAAATGAGAAATAATTTATTTATCCATTTTCAGTGTCATGAAGCGGGGAAGGTGGTGGACCCAGATGCAGAAAGGAGAAGGCAGCTGGATGCAAAATAACTGGATTTATTATAGAAATACAAAGAACTAGACATGAACTTACAAACAAAGGAATATAATGAACCAGCAAGGGAGGAAAGAAAACCAAAGATATAAATGCACTGAAAACAGAACAAGACGCTTTAAAGGCAAATTCCTTCTGCTTGTATATTTCATCTGCAATGTTGTTACACAACATAAACAGCATCATCATCACTTTTCTGAGAGCTTCCTAACTCATCTAGTTATCAGTCACACATATTAATCTGGAAGTCTAAAAGAATATCGCATAAAAATCTTCTGTTAAAACCACCTTTGCTTCACTTGTACAGACGTTTATCTCCCTTCTTACTATTTATTTCATAAGCATGGCATCTTGTTAAAGATGTCTTTTTAAGTGGAAAATATGTTCACAGTAGATGTAATAGATTTTTTTGCTGTGTTTACAGGCTGTCCCTATTGTTTCTGCCAGGCCATAAATAGACAGAAATATGTGACACGTTTAATTAAATTCAAAGCTCAAGCTGTCAGATGTTGTGTTTTTGCCCTCCCTACTCGTAGTCCTAATGGATGCTTGTGGTCCATAAAGCCTTTATGCCAAATCCACCGTGTCAGCTCTGAGGAGTAATGCTGAATAATGGGGCACGATCAGATCTTAATAAATCTGCATCGTCAGATGAAGACGTCAAATTGTCTGAGCAGCAGAACGCATCTACAACTCATCAGTCCACCATTTGAGGAAATGACCATGTACATGCACATGGTAAATTTAATTTAGGACAAAACTCAGATTGCTGAACATGTGACTGGTAATTAGCGAAACCAAGAGGTAAACAGGCCTCAGTTCTATCAAAGCAAATCCTTTGATTCAGTTTGATGAGCAAAGAAGGGACAGATTTCTGATTTTATATGAAAGATTGCACGACATCCCTTGGCAGTAGCAGATGCATAAAATCACACCAAGCGTGTTTAATAAGAGGGTAAGCCACATGTCTCTTAATTAGCAATGTGACAGAAAGCAGATGTGCTCCGGCACAGCTGTGCAGCCAGATCTGCGTTCTTCATCACTTCTTGGTCAAAGTGTTCTGCAGTGACGGACAGGTAGATAAGAGATAAGTATTTGGCAGTAGTCTATCAGATTTCTCCCATTACCCCTGGGTTTTATCGTGCAGGCGTGTGGGATAAGCTACTCCATAGAAGAGACGTCAGGAGTCATCTGACGGTGCACAAACACTCAGTTTAATGTAGTCCGTCTCACATTTGAGAGTTTTAACAGAAACAAGATGCATGTCTAAAAGATGTAAGATGTAAAATGCAATGGTTTCAAATGTGCACCACCTTTTATTCTATTTCTGTTGCCCTAATTCTGACAAAACGTCAGTGAGACAGTGGCATATATTTAACCAGCAACTTATCCATATGTAGCATTTAGTAGTAATATTTCATTCAAAGTCAGCATGTGCACCAGTTTAGATCCAAGCAGGAATCGAGGAAAGCAGGAATTCTTCAAATTTACAGCTCTTAAAAGTATGTTGCTGTGTCTGTTACGACTTCTCACATTAATCATTTGCATCCAGCAAAAGATTAGTTAGCATGTAAATCTGTAATGCATAGTTACTCAGCATCTAATAAAGAAATGAAATGAAGCACAGAATAATACTAAATAAGTCCAATCGGATGCTACTAGAAGCCTCGGGATTTTGTTTTTAAATTAGCGTTAGATACCAAACATGCCTACCGGCCGCAGCTTTAAAGCACATTTACACATGGAGTGAATATCATTTCTCATCTACAAACCAATGAACTGCTTCTGGCATTTATTTGTCTCATCTACTTAAACATTGCCATAGAACAATCTCCTCCTCTGCAAAACCTTACATACCAAAAGAAATGCACTTTTTTTGTATTCTCATGTTTTCAGGCTACTTTAAAAAAATGAAAAAAAGCTTTTTATACAAGAAAAATTAATTTAAATAAAACAAACGAAACTGGAAATAAAGTCTAGTCTGTTGTTTTGTAACTTAGATTTGTGTATACTATTAGACAAAGATGCATATATATATTAATAAAATAAATAATAATAAAATATAAAAAGTGTATAACATGTTATGTGTCTGTTACGATGTACAGAAACTTATATCACTGTCTTAATCTCTACATGGAGGTACTAATATGGATACTGCTGAGTTGGGTGACGTGTCGGAGATACAGGTGTGTTCACACTGTAGGTAAATATTTCACATTTTGCCGTATCATTGTCAGAATTGATAAAATATATTTTACCACGAGGCTGAATACGACACGTTAAGCAAAGTGAACCTATTTTTGGTTCTTCTTATAAAGAGTTTGAGAATAGCAAACAGAGGTCCTAATGTTTGTTCCCCAGTTCCTTGTAAATCTTGTGTTTATCCATTCTGTCGGCATTTTCTCACTATTTGTTGCCTCTTTTTGTTCTTCCAATCAATGTGCCTTTTTTAAATCTTCCCAGTGAAATGTTTAGTATTTTTCTGGCTATTTGTTCTTTGCTTACTGTTCTAGTGACATCAGATCTGATTCTTTGGAGCATATAAGTGATTACATCATTAATATCAACACAAGACAGGTGGGCAGACAGTAGTGTGGGGGGGATTGGTCCAGTAAGGAGTGCACCAGTCCAGCTGAATTCCCCTCATGCAGCTTCTGGAGCCTGATCCACTTATTCCACTTCATCTTTCATCAGACGTTGGATCAGAGCAGAGAGTCTGGATGCTTCTGTCTGATTCACGTGGAGCTTGTTGTGTCAGAATGAAAAGCAAAGGAGGAGAAAGTGATATGAAGGAAACCTGCAGAATTACTAGTTGCAGTTATTAGTCCTGGTACATTAGCTGTAAATGTTTGTGCAAGACTTGTAAATAAGATCACCAGTACTGTCTTGCTAGCGTCTCTCATTGCTACATGAACAATGGAAAAATCATTTCAGGGATGACATCATGCCAGCGTACCAGAGAGGTAACTGTCCACAACCTCCAAACATGAAACACATTAAAACTGAGTCACTTCAATTCTTCTGGAGACCAAAAGTTATTTTAATAAGAATAATTTACCAAATTATATGGCAACTGCTTACATAATGCATTTGATCTTTTGGACCTCAGCAGGATTTTCTTCCAGTGACAATAAATGGAATTTATTTAAGTTGGTATGAGGGACAGGATAAGTTTAATTTGTTTTCCTTTGTACTGAACACAAGCATTTAATGTTTAATATCAGCCTGACAAAAAGCTGACATATAAATAAACATCCAAACTCATATGATGCAATCTCTCCTTTGTCCTGTAGTCATTGTGGTAAACCATAAAAAGAACAACAGCGCGTTGCCTTAAATCTTCCCACATGATACATGAGTACATATAAGTATCAAGTAACTCACTGTATCATTAAGAGATCACTCTGGTTGCACAGAAAAGGATGAGGACATCGTCTTCTGTGAATATAGAAGTATTTCTGTTTAGTAGAAAGATTTTGGTATTGATCTGAAAAAATATGGCTGGTAGCAATGTAGCATGTATGTACATAAAATCCATTGCAATTTATAAAAACGTAATGAGAACAAATGAGGCAAAACAAAATGGTGGATGCAGAAATGAAAACAAGAACTTGTACATGCAGTAAATGTGCTGCTGCAGATTTGTAATCATCCAGATCAAGACTATCTCAAGTGTTTGATGCATGTTTTCATCAAAATACAATTTAAGGTTAATTAAAAAAAGACTTTGATCCAGTCCTGTGAGGAACTAGCTACCTGTCCAGGGTGTACCCTGCCTTTCAGATGCTAGTTACTGAGATTTACTCCCCTAGTTCTACAATTAAAACTGACAAAGCAGATAAACTAAAAAGTAGAGTTATCTCCGAGTTTCACTTTAACTGAAATGGTGTTTGTGGAAAGAAAAACCTCATGTTGCTTTGCTGGACGATAAAAGTTCAAGATTTAGGTTATTTCTTTTTGGTCTGATCACACCAAATTGTTCCAGAAAACAAAGATCACGTTGACTCCAGATGCTCAAATAGGAAAAAATCTACAGCTGATTGGTTAATTTACACGAAAAAACATCCTCTTCAGAGCTAAACATCCATATTGACTCTTTTTTTGCTGACTACATTGACGTTAGCATGAAATGATTGCTAACATTTCTTAAACCTTAAACTCCACAAATCCCAAATTTTTAATGTTGAACCAGAAAAAGAGCACCCTACAGAGGTTGAGTCTCTCAACATTAAAGAATGTGACGGTGAAAGCTGTTTGTTTTATCTTCATAATTCATCTCAATGTAAAAAATGCTAAACATGTGGATGATAATAAATAAAATCATTAGAGGAGATAAAAAATCCAAAGAAAATTCTTTTCCCAAGGTGGAAAATTTGAAAAGTGACACTAAATGGGAAGAGTCTTCAGTTCAGCTGCAGTAAAATCTGCTGTGGGAATCACAGGGTCAGGAGCAAGTCTGATTGATATCATGGCTGCTTCATTTGCAGATTTACAAAAGATTTTGGTGAAGTTGGCACAATTTTCACAATATTGATCCTATAGGCTGGTGAACTGCACATGGGTGTTGGTAACGATTAGCCCGTGGGCTCCCGTATGAAGCAGCAGGCTGTGGAGCAACACAGTGGGGCACGGTGTCATGCCCGGTTCCAGACTCTATCAGCCCCATCACCGTCACCAGCCACCTGATCACCTGTTCCTGATTCCCTCACTGCCTTATATCCCTCACCTCACCAGTCATTCCTTTGTGGGACATTATGGTATCTGCCAGCCTTTTCCCGTCCTCCATTCCCGATCCTGTTTCCCGTCCCTGGCGGCGACTCACGTCCCTTCTTTGGATGAACTGGATTTACTCCATGGTTTCGACCCTCGCCTGTTCCTGGCCTGATTCCCTGGTTCTGACCCACGCTGGTTACTGGTTTTCCTTCAAGGACTGGATTTTGGGGAACCCTGTTCTAAGGAATGTAGGATTGAAATGATTAGCTAGTATTTTATTTTCATCTGAGAAGATCTGGCTGCTTTTTGAGATTTACAGGTTCAGTTAAGTTGTGCTGTATTGAAGAACAAAAAGGTTCTATAATAAAAGGCCAAAGCCGTACTTGGTCTCGATCTCTTTTAGTAGTTTGGCATCTTTAAGTATCAACCAAATGATCTGAAGCACAAAAAGTCAAAACATGTTTGCCTTGCAGGAGTCTATATCAAGTATCTTAGAGTGTCATTTTAGTCGTAAGTTCAAAGAATTTGTTAAATTTAATCCTGGAATAAAAACTGTCAACAGTTTTTCTGAAGTCTAAGACTTTTTCCTACCCATTCAAATATTTAGCAGTACTTCTGAACTGCTCTAAGTGGTGGGGTTGGCACTGATGATGGCACACTTGATAAGTAACTTTAATTGCAGCTTCTATGAAGGATTTTTTCATAAATTAACACTTAAGTCTTTTAGGAGTATATGGACATGTGAAAGTCCAACCAGGAGAGACTGCATCTCCAGCAAGGATGCAGATTAAGTTACCAGAAAGGGCAGCTTGGTCTATCTGCGCCAATGTTGCCACGACAACCCTGACATGTGTTAAGTCTTCATGGATGAATGGCATGAACTAAGGGTTTTCACTCACTAGTAATGGAGCTGGAATGCACAAAACCACTTACTCCTTAAGTGACATGAATTACCCAGTAGCTTTTATTTATTTGGCATAAGCATTTGAGCCAAAGGCAGCTCTTTAAACAGAAAACAGCTGAGTGGCCTGGATTTAAGACTATAAGCTTGTCTACAACTTACACTGGGTCTGCAAAGCATGAACTATTGCCATGGTAACAAATGTTTCATTGGAGCACATTGTGTTTCATATACAATTAGTTATAGAGTCATTTAAAATATAAGAGCAACTGGCAAAGAGATTGTTGCTCCAAGTAATGTGATCACTGTCAAAATGAAGTGACATGATCGGAAATATGCAGTTACTGCTCATCAAAACTGGCCAGTCTGGACTCACCGGGTTGATTGTTCTGATTCACAAGTAACGCAGCGGTGAAAAGGCTGCGATTGCACTGTTCCAAAAATCCAACTCCAGACCCATGGGAAGGCTTTTAAGAATGCAGCAGCAGTGTGAATGGACTGTTAATACTGACAGACTGCTCTATGGAGACCATTAAGGCTACTCTAGAAGAGGAACTGAGGCCATTGCTATTTGCTTTCCCAGCCTAATTTGTTTTTAAAAGGTGCCAAGCTTAGCTTGGCCTCTTCTATTTGTCATCATTTAGAGACCATTTATGTACAAATAAAGAGAAAATAAATATTAAGGTAACGAGCTTAATGCCCTTTTCGGGCCCTCCTGAAAGACTTGACCCATAAATGGCGCAAATTGCACAACTCCTCCTCGTATCAGATGACAACAGATGGACAGCTTGTGTGAAAATCTGCATTCCAGCGCATACTTAACAAAAACCCTGATGTGAATATGGAGGAATTTGGAAAGATAAGGAGATGCTGGAGATGTTAGTATCAGGTGGGAAAAGGGTTCAGTGTCACTGAAGCTGACCTCTCTCTTTCCTTGCAGTGGGAAAAAAGGCCCCACATCCTATAAAACCAGTGGGTCAATGTGCACTTACAGCACCATTAATAATTCATGGTGTTCCATTTGATGCAGTGGGCTGTGAAGCAACACAGTGTGACGTGTACACGCAGAAGTGTATACATTAGTCATACTGCTGGTGACATGCACCGGAGAACCTGCTCTCTGATACG
>JBAMHX010000021.1:18629675-18647728 GCA_037177515.1 Pseudomugil tenellus
GATCTAAATCACACACATTATTTAATTTTTTTCTACCCCCCTTGCGATCACCATGGGATCAGTCCGCGGTCTACCGGTAGATCGCGATCGACTGGTTGGGCACGTCTGATATAGAGTATGAACAAAATTGGTCCGAGAACTGAGCCTAGTGGCACTCCATAGTTAACTTTACTGTACTGTGAAGACTGTTCATTGACGTTGACAAACTGGTATCTATCCGTAAAATAGGATTTAAACCAGCAAAGGGCAGTTCCTTTCTACCATACCCCGACTACAGGGGACTGAATAACATCACAGTCAAATATCGATATCCTCTTTCCCTGGTTTTCAGTGCTCTAGACTGCCTGGCCGGCTCCTCATTCTGTGAAGGAGCTCCAGCATTTCCTGGGGTTCGCAAACGTATACCGACGCTCCGGAAGTTTAGCTCTGTGGCCTCTCCTATCACCTCTCTTCTGAAAGGGAAACCGTGAAAGCTTGAGTGGACACCAGCTGCGCAGGCGGCCTTCGAGGAACTGACGAGGAGGTTCACCACCGCTCCAATCCTGCGCTTTCCTGACCCAAGCCTGCCTTTTGTGGTGGAAGTTTATGCCAGTGAGTCTGGGGTCGGGGCTGTCCTCTCGCAGCGGTCTGGTGAGACGTCCAAACTGCATCCCTGTGCTTGTTTCTCATGGAAGCTGTCCCCGGCTGAGCGGAATTATGACGTGGGTAACAGAACTCCTGGCGGTCAAGCTGGCCCTGGAAGAGTGGAGACACTGGTTGGAGGGTTTGCTGCAGCCTTTCCAGGTCCTCACGGATCAACACAACCTGGAATACCTCCGCACGGCGAAGCGTCTGAACCCATGCCAGGCAAGGTGGTCCTTATTTTTTTCCCGCTTTGACTTCTCCATCTTCTACAGACCTGGCAGCCGTAATACCAATGCTGACGCCCTGTCTTGCCGTGATGGGCCTGTGGCGCCCTCCTCGGATCCCTCGCCCACTCTTCCTGCGACAGTGTTTGTCAGCCCCATCATCTGGGATCTGGACACGGATCTGGAGCGTAAGCCCCGCCTGTCCCTGGCCCCTCCGTCATGGTCCGTGGACTGCACCTTCGTGCCACCGACCCTTCGTGACAGGCTTATTAGGTGGGCCACATCTCTGCGTCCTCAGGACATCCCGGCTCCAAGCGCACAGCTCAGCTGCTGACCCGGAAGTACTGGTTGCCTGACTTGGCCGCTGATGTTGACCGGTACGTGCAGTCTTGCTCCCTGTGTGCCACGACCAAGTCTCCTCGCCATCCTCCTGCTGGGAAGCTGATGCCCTTACCAGTTATGCAGCGGCCTTGGACTGATATAGCTGTGGACTTTGTCACCGACCTGTCAGACTCTGAGGGATTTACGGTGATTCTGGTGGTCGTGGACCGCTTCTCTAAGTTATGTAAATTTATTCCTTTTCCAGCCCTCCCGACTGCTTTCCAGGTGGCTGAGTCTATCTTTCAGCATGTTTTCAGGAACTTCTGCCTGCCTGATCTCCGATCGGGGCCCACAGTTTGTTTCCAGGGAGTCCAATGGCCAAGCAGAACGGACGAACCAGGAGCTGGGTAGTCTTCTCCATGTTCATTGTTCCCGCAACTAACAAGACTGGGCTCGGTTCCTGCCGTGGGCGGAATATGCCCAGAACTCCCTCCGGAACGCTTCCACCAGACTAACACCATTCCAGTGTGTGTTGGGCCTCCAGCTTTTGTTGTGCCTCTGGCATCCCAATCCTGAGGGGGGCCCTGCTGTGGACACTTGGTTCTGGCGGGCAGAGGAGGCCTGGGTCTCCACACATCACCAACTGCACCGTGCCATCCACCGTCAGAAGATCCAGGTGAATCAGCGGCGTTCCAAGGGTCCTGTCTTCACATCGGGGGACAGAGTGTGGCTCTCCATCACGGACTTCCGTTTGCGGTTGCCCTGTCTGAAATTGAGCCCCCAGTTCATCGGCACGTTCAAGGTTCTCCGAAGGTGTCAAATATGCTCTTGCAATGAGTTGATCAACACAGTTTTCAAGCGATGCTTTCTCTCTAATTATGCTGTGTGATTTTGGTGTCTTCAGCAGTATATGATATCACCTTATGATGCACATATGACTCAAGCAGAACCCTTCCTGATAACTGAGACAACTTGGCCCAAAGTCATTTTGCAAAGTGTCTGGTGTATGTATGTTGAATGAGCTCACACAAAGTGGCATGTCTCAATGATCTCATTAGTTTTTTTCTGTGTGCATGTCTCTATGTCTGCCTGTTATGTCATTACTCATGTGCCCCCTACATTTGTCTTTTGTATATTTCTACTAATGTTTATGTGCCATGTTATAAATACATGCTGGCCTACCGGAGGTGTTTGCTTTACTTGTAGGAGTAAAAAGTATGTCACTGCATGGTTGTAAAGAAAAGCATGTAAACATTGCAACCCATCGCTATATGCACAAAACACAATGTTGAATATGCAAAATGTGTAGTTTGAGGTTGTTAGGGCTTATAAGACCTACCAACACATTCATCTCTATGGTTTATTTCATACTCGTTTCCTCTTGTCCCTTAGCATTATGCTAGATTAACTCTGCTCTGACCTTCAAGCCTGGACATGAACGTGTAAAGCTCTTATGAAATTATATAACCAACTAGTTTCAGTTCATGCACATTTGATATGCTGATGTTCCCAAAAAACCAGCCAAACCAGCATACGAAGTACAACCAGGTGAAAGGACTACAGGCTATTATACAACCTGAGCTCATAGAAATGTGGAAAACTTGCACACATATTTAGGATCTTCAGTTGTTTTATCTCCTTTTTTTACATTTTAGGGTTGGGGTTATCAATAAAATTGTGCGCAGCAAAGTAAAAGGGTTATAGTAAAGGTACAGGTAATCCAATATACCATAAAACATGATGGTCAGATATACCACTTATGCCTTTAAACTGTTTAAAAAATCCATTATATATCCATTATATATATATATATATATATATATATATATATATGGCAACTTCAAAAGCAAAAAAAATGTATTTCTTTGAAAAGAAATCTTCAAAGCCAGACTATATGTCTGCTGGCAAAACGATTAGGATTCTACTAAAGAATGATGAGGGGCTGATGTAAGCTTCCGGGGATAGAGGAGCCAGTTGCACAGTCTAACCATATTTCCATGGGCTGAGTGAAAACAGCCGCCTGCAGGATCTTTCTCATCATTTATACTGGCTTCCTGTACATCCAGGAGGTGTAAGGGAGCAGCATCCTCCTGCGGAGTGAGGTGGGAGTACTCCTGCAGCTTCACCAAGGTTTAAGGAGTCTATTTATCTCCTGGACAGAGATGGAAGAAAAATAAAACACATTCAATTAGCAGGAAAGTTTCCTGTTAAAACCGTATCATTTCTTTTTGTTTAAACTTTTTCTATCAATAATTTTTCAAACATGAAATTGGAATGGTATGAAGGCAAAGTTATTTAATTTAATATGTTGGATATTACCATTTATCCAGCCTGTCTGTATTCTTAACAATTTTACAGCTGGAGTTAGATTTCTAATGTCTTTATTTCTAACCCTTCAGTGTTTTGCCTAATTTTGAGAAAATAGCTTATTAAAGACATAGTCATAATGTGTGTCATTATGACACATTCTAACACATCCATATACTGTGGGGGATGTCATGCTGCCATATTCTCTTATATGGTTGTGTTTTCTGCTTGTTATTTATATACGACTTGCAAAAGACTGCATGTCACAACATTCTCACAACAGAATAAAACAAGCCATAGGTTACGTCAGCCCATCATTTGCATAGAATGTATCGCAGCTCATAATATTGACCAGTGTCCAACTGTGGTCCAGTAAGCCTTTATGGTCTCTTATGTCAGTTCTGTCATTCTGACAGTGTGCCTGTAATGAAATAAACTGCAACTGCTGGTGGAAGTGTCCACATCCAGCAGTTGCAGTTTATCCACCAGCTGCTGTAATGAGATTATAGTAAATGCAGAGCTGAAGTCTATTAGCGGGAGGTGTTCTTATCCTCCAGATGGGTCAAAATGAGGCACTCCAAGGGGGACATAACACATTCTATAGACCAGCTTGCCCTGCATGCAAATACAGAGAGTGTAAGCTAGTAGCAGGATGATTAATGTGTCTTAAACTTTTTCCCAGTATTTGGACAAACTGGGTTAAGGTTTTTTTTTTTTATTTTATAACTATGCTAACCAGTTTTAAGAAAAGATCCAACAAACCCATGATGTTATCTGAACAGTTTAGCAATATTTTAATAAGGATGCAGTTTTGAATGGTATTTAACTTTTTTTTCTTCTTTTTACTCTTTGAACTCTCTTTTGTCCCATTTTAAAGACAATCTACTTCTCTAAAATTATATTGACTTTTAAATGCAGTTAATCACTCTAGCCTCACGCTATACAATTACAAATCTTCTGAAAATAATTAAAATCAATAAGTGTTCTAGCTGAACTGGGCATAGAAAGAATGAGTTGAGAAAACTGCTATCTCTGAGCTGGCTTGTATGAGGGTGCCAGCAAGCATGCTTGCTGACATATTCACCCTGCAGGCTGCAGACTACAATGGACCAGAATAGAGCTGAGTGCAGCTGCAGGTGTTGCTCCCAGCATTCGCCCGTCATGCTCTGCATGCGCTGAGACGGCTGAAGGCACAATCTGCAGCAAAAACAGAAGCTTAACAACAGACTATTGTCTCATCTCTGTGTCATGTGCAGACGCGTAAACAGAACCAATATGCTGCAGTGACCCATCTTTTCAGGATAGATCACATACCTCACATACCTACAAAACAAATTCCTTCCACTTGTTACATTGAACTTTGTATGAACCATCAAATTATTTTGTTGGTGATGTTCTACAGGCACATTTGACTTCTGCAAGGAAAAAAATCAAGCAAGCCAGTCTTGAAATATTGTAAAAATGAGCTTTGAATGAGATTTCAAGTATTGCATCAGTTTGGAAGCAGTCATGCCAAATGGAATATTCTTGAGACGTCAGCATGCTGTCAATTCCAGCAGAACAGCTGAAATATTTTGGGTGTGAAATGCAGAGGCAGCTGTGTAGACAGAGAAATGACAAATGCATTGGTGACCAACTAGATTTTCCATAAAATGTTTCCCACTTTAAATGAACGAAGGGATTAAAGACCCTACATCCCTGTAAGAAGACAAAAACAGAGTTAACTGCAACACATTGTTAGTGTTGCAAAAATACTCATAAAAAAACAAATGCATCCCTGAAATAATCATTTATATCTTAATTAATCAATTCTGAATGCAACATTAATTTTAACTTTGCATCATTTACAGTGTTTACACTGCCACGAGACTGTAGGCACATCATGAAAATTCCTCATTCAGTGGCTAATTATTGTAATTATAAATGATCATTCAAAGCACTTTTTTTAAAACAATCCACTTTACACACAAAATAAGATAGACATCTTATTTACACTCACTCACCATTTTATTACATTCTTATGTGAAATTGCTTGTTAACACAAATAAGTGTGCAAAATGGCAACAGCTGAATATATTTAGTCATGTAAACATGGCCAAGATGACTCGTTGAAGTATAAACTAAGAATCAAAATGAGTAACAAAGGCCTTTATTTTAAATTTGCATGATCGTTTGGGCCAAGTGGACTGTTTGAGCATTTCAGAAATAGCCAATCTACTTGGCTTTTCATGCACAAACACCTGTAGGATTTATAGAAAATGATGTGAAAATGAGAAAATATCCAGTAAGTTGTTGTCTGGACCATAACTACTTGATGATGTCAGAGGACATGTTTACATAGGAAAGAGCATGGAAGTGTTGATGCATGGGCTTGGTTCATGCAGCTCGTTCTATCTGAGAACCATTGCTGACCAGTCTGTTCCTTTATGACCACAGTGTACCGTCTTCTGATGGCCAGCTGGGTTAATGCACCACGTCGCAAAGCTCAGATCATCTCAAAATGGTTCACTGTAGTTCAGCTTTAGGATATAGTGGTGCAGGAGACTGACATGGCGACCAACCCTTACGTGCAGATCCATCTATGTTTCTATCAGATTGATATAAACCAGACATTCTGTAATGACAAGCTGAACATGCCTGAATCCTGATTCTGCCAACGCCACATTTACAGATGAAAAAAGGCTCCTACAACTAGCTGCAAATCTTCTCATTTAAATAAAAAAGCTGTATTTGATCTCATTCATCCACAAAAGATTTAATCACTCCTTCTGACAATGACCTAGGTAACTCTGTGACAGATTACAGTATGTCTTTAATCCTTAATAGGATGAAAATCAGCTTAAATGTCTTTAATTTGTACACAGATTTATGAAAAATTGGTTTGGAAGACTAAACACTTTAGAGATTGTTTGTAACTTTTCATCCAGATGAGCTTTTTTATTCAACTGTCTTTTTTAAAATATCCCATCATGTCATATCATATTGTATTGTATAGTATTGTGTTGTATCGTATCATATCGTGTTTTATCATGTGAACCTCGACCAGCTTAGTCTTCATGCAGTTTGTGCAGGTTGGACTTGCATCAGTGCAAACATCACAAACTGTGGCTATTAGAAAGTGGGAAACCACTAATACCTAAAAAAGGAGGGTCTGTTCTCCTTCATGTATCTGAAATGCAGCTCCATCATTTCCAGTGACAGAGAAGGGAAAGAAGCATTCTCTGAAGGCCTGTCCTTCATCAGGCTTCATATCTGAGGTCAGGATGGTTCAGTGCATTACGGCAGAGACATTTCCTGCTGCATGTTCTGTGTGCCTGTAGCCATTCATGACCAAGGTTTGCTCACTGCACCTAAATGATCTTTTTTTATAATTACATCCCTACATCCAGGCTCACTTAGAGCAAGTTACAATGCAGACTTATATGTGTCCTAATTTACAGATCCAGGGCCATTTTTTGGCTGCAAACAGAGCAGTTATGTGAATCCATGTGAATGGTGCTAACCTTTATGGCTTCCACCAGTTACATCTAAATGAATCATGATGGAAGGGATTTAAAACCAGAAGGGCAGATTTCAAACTGCTGGACACACAGATCATATTGCTGATCTCATATCTTAGTTCTTTGCACAGATCTAAGTGGAAAGCAGTTTTTTCTTCCCCATGTCTGTAACTATTTGTGCATTTCAGGGTTCAGTCCCTCTCAGGTGCAATCTCTTACAGGTCCACTTGATGGCAGTGGGGTATCAGTGGTAACAATTATTCAGCCTCATTAAGCGCCTACACAAAAACTTAGGCATAATAAAAACCTCTTCAGTACCTTCATTTTAAATACCAAAGCCGTACTGGCCGGCAGCCTGTAGGTGTGTTTGTGGCTTTGGTTCAATCAGCCTGATAGAGTCTCATGAAATAGTTTCCACAAACGCAAGCTGTAACCTTGGACAGAATATCAGCAAATGATGTATGTTGTTGAGAAGTGTAACAACTGGTGTAGGTGCTCTGATGTGTGAACCATTAACAGGCAACTATATCCTCCAAAATTCTCTAAAATGGAAAGGAAATGGATCCTGTTTTAGTATTTTTTGCTTTTTGGTTGTTGTTGTTGTTAATGACCTATACTTGCATTTCAGCAGGCTGTGCTGGATTCTAACATAAAACAGACTTTTATACATTATGCAGGTATGAAATAATGCAACTAAAGCATACCATATGTGTGTTACTTAGAGGCATAGTCCATGGTGCTAAAGTAAAATTCAGTCTCTAGTGTATCATTCTTTACTGCTGCTATGCAGTCTATGAGTAGCCAGAATGCCCCCTTATTTATAACATGATAGGAGATTCCCATGTGGTACAAACCATTGCAGGTAAATAATAGATTCTTGTCTAGTGAAGCGCCAGGACGAAGTCTCATGAGCTATTGCTCATTTTGACCCATTTTACAAATTGCATCACGCACTCGTCTCACCTTCATAGGTCTAAATGCTGAAGCTTATGCTTGGAATAACATGTCATACAACAGGGCATAGTAAAGATTTCCCGTTAAAAGGAAAACATCAGCTGACAGTTTTCTTTCCTAATTTGATCAAAATATGTTTTATTTCCAGTCTATCTATAACAGTTTTAAGACGAGAATAAAGAGAAAGGAAAACAGAAATGAGAAGTTCAGGTTGCCTGTGTGTGTGTTGCCAGGTTCTCTTGCCACTTCTAAATGATCTTTGCAGCCAGCTATGAATTTTATTTCTTGTTTGGGGATTGTTCATCTATTTTACTTCACAAGACTTCTATTTGTGTCAAAATCTTCAGCTGCCTTGTGTGTAATGTTCTTTTGAAGTCTGTTGGTTTATTTTACAGCTGTTTAGGCTCAGGGATTATGAAAGCGATCAGATTCAGCTTTTTTTTCTTTGGACATTGAAGATTTAGAAGCACAGGAGCATTTCTTTATGGTAAAACTTATCTTTTCACATTTCACCCTGTCTTTTACAGTTAGTATCGTGTTTGCCTCAATAATTAACTGGTGCCCAAATGAATTCCTGCTACTTTTCACAAGAGAATTAAAATCCGTAATTCAATCAGCAATATAAGCCCAACACGTGATCAAGCCACCCAAACGCTTTATTTTTTCTTTACTTCTCCAAATATACCTATGCATAGTGCACCAACAAGTTCTGTTTTATCATCATTTCAGATGAAAAGATTGCACTATGAAGGAGAATATGTACATCCTCGAATAAGCTGTGGGTCTACGCACATGGAGGATGCCTTAAGTGTGCCTTAATTTGTACTAAAGTGTCTTTAAGTGAACAAGTAACGTTTGTTAGCTTGAAGTGCAATACACAACTTGTTTTATAGATACCACAGCATTATTTTAGGATAAGTGAAAAGAAGACAGCACTTGTGTGCAGTCACTGCTGAGCCCACTGGATCTGCTTTTAGATGAAAACATGTTTATATCTGGAAGAATTTTGTCTTTTAACAGCTGAGTTTGACATTTCTATGCCCACCTTTAGCACTATATGTTGGTAATTGTTCCACCTTGAAGCGAGCTCCTCGTGTGATACCACAAGGCCCCGGCCACTTTGGGCCTGTAAACACATTGTTGCAGCACATTTGGAATGTCTGGTCCTGGGATGTTGGTAACTAATTATTAGGCTTTATGGGTTGTGGTGTTTGTGGAATGGGTTAGCTCTTCCAGATAGCATCAGATCCCATTAAGGTAGTATCTGGGGAATTTGTAAGACGGGTGAATGCCTCAGACACGGTTTGGTTCATTCAATTCTTCCTAAGCAACATTTGCTGGGCCCATTGCTTTCCTGCATGGTTGGCCCGCAGAGGTTGACCATCTGGGTGTGAGAGGCCTGAAACAACGTGAAGGATTGTCACAAGTGGGACAGTAAGTATTACATTATATAAAAATGAGCAGTCTCTCACACCTGTTAGGGGTTCTTGATCAGTGAACATGCCGCTGTGGATTATCGTTAACCTATCCATATCGGATCTGTTTTTATCCTGGAAGACTCGGAGCCATATTCAGACTGCAAACCATGTAACATAACGGCAGGAAGGCTACTGCAGAGAGATGGAAGCAGCTGTGCTCAAGTATGTTCTGAGCAGTAATGCAATCTGCTGAACTAATATATCTGATGTTACTGTTCGTCATGTCAGTGCGAATAACTCGTGCTTTGCCTGAAAGGATGCAGTTGGAGTCAAGCTGGTTTCGGCTGAAAGAGACGGTTAGTGAATTAGCTGCAGAAGGAAAACAGGATGGCAGATGCGTGTTAAAATTTTACTCTTCCTTCCTTGTGATGCGGTTTGATCTCACCCTTTATTCTTTTTACTACTGTTGATCCCCCATCACTTAGTTTCATTTCATATCTGGAACAAAAACAAACAAAAAAAAAATCTGAATTATACGTTAAATTCATGATTCACTAATGGTTTGTAAATCATTCAAGGATCGAATCTCAGAGGTGAAGCAACGTCACTATTTTTATTTTAATCTAGTCCACATTATGTCCTCTTTTGGATTTAAGAAGGTGCTGCTGAATCGCGTTTCAGATGTTCCTTTAACATCATTTACATGAATTTAAAGTATAATTCATGGCCTGGTTGGGCTAGCTCTTCTTTAATAAAGCTAATGAGCAAAATGATTAAATCACTGTAAAAAATAGATTGTAAAACCTGTGGGATGGAAGAAGTAGATGGTTCTGAATGTGCCCTGATGTTAACTCAGCTCTTTGGTGAGATGGTTTTTCTGGAAACGTTATTAAACACTAACCTACTGACACTTTTGTTCTCCAGGCCCTCGCATCCAAAAGAATTAGCTTTGAACATGAGGGTTATTAAAACCACCTCCGAGTCAGGTGTGAGACAGCACTCACACACAACTTAAATGTGCAATGTTGTATTAATTACTCTGAGGTTGTGCAAAGTAGAAAATGCCTGATTTTATTTTGGTAACAAAATTATCATGATCAGAAGCAATGTTTTTGTGAAATTATGTTTGATTTCTTGCAAGAAAAAAATGATTATGCTCATTATGCTTATGATCATTTATAAATATGAAACTACAGCCTACTGACATCTCCAGTGTCTTAGCTTAAAAAATCTACAAGCAAGGTGGAAAGAAAAGCACAACCAAAGGTTAGTAAATTCACCAAGCAACACATTTAAACCCTAAATTACTGCGTTTGTCTTTACTGGATGGTTAATAAATAAGTCTTAGCCTTAATATATAATAGCAATCCATATGTAAGGCCATTTATATGTGAAGATCATAAAGGAGTTCATGCTTCTGGATTGATTCACATGTTGATGAGGTAATAAGTAGGACTCGGGTTGCTCTACAGCAAATTGGCTTGAAATAAAAAGCAGAAAAAAGGCAAGCTTTCCTCAGAGGGACTTTACCTGGATCACAGAATCAAGTCTGAAAATCTTATATCATTTTCAATTTTGCCGTGCCATATTGGCACAAGTTAATTCCATGCCTCCTTCTTTTCTCCATCTGAATTTCATTGTGTCTGCCTAATCAGCCAGAAGCTGCAATGATCTGCTAACATTTCATTTCTCCATGAATATTTGATTGTCAAAAATTGTCCCGAGGGAACGAACTGGGCCCACGGTTCGGTTTTGATTTGCGATTAAACTATCAAGAAATCAATTTCATCTGCTTTGAATAATTCAAGGTTTAATGGAATGAGAAATGGCAAAAGGGGCATGGGTTATGAGATGGTCTGAAGAGTGTGTGAGTGTGTGTGAGGTGGGGGTAGTGGTAGAGGGGAGGGTGCACTCAAATGAAAGCAGGGCCCTGTAATGTGGTGCAGAGTCTGGGGAGCTTCTGTTGTTTCACCTGCATCACTGGTGTGGCATATCAATAAGGTGTTTGTGTCGGTAATTGTAGAAATTCTAGTAGGATTTCTTAAGGTCTATTTACTTCCATGTGTCACTACACCCCTGATTTGTGATTTGTCCTTTCTTCTAGGAATTGGAAAACTATGAGCAAAAATGCAGCAGGAACATTTTCTATTAAATTTGTGTTATAATTGGTCTCAGAAAAGAAAGCTTTCATGTTGGGCAGCCTACCAGTCACTGATCATTTTTTTACTCCCCTTGATGAGGCTTAACTTGTGTTATTAGCCTCAAGTTACAATTCTAATAAGGGAAGCATAAATGAAAGAAACAAGGGCAGAAAAGAAGGACAGAGAGAAGCTGAGTTACTTCAAGGACTGAAGGAGGTTTTTCAGCTAATTTTGCTCATCTCCCAAATGAGCACCTACTTTAATGGCAAAGGTTCTGAAAGATTCTTTGATGTCATCTCATAACCATCCCACAGTGATGTGCACAAATAAGTCATCGCTTGCTCTTGTCAGTTCAAAAAGAATGGCAGCGCTGGTATTTCTTGAGGAGACACAAATAACTGGAGCAGTGCTGACTGCGTACAGCCCGACCTGAGAGTTGCAGGATAAAAAAGGTGGCTGCGCTGTCAAGATGCCTCGCACCAAGCTGGAGCCAACAATCTTAGCTTTGGTGCAGCTTGTCTACATACTATGTGTTTTATTTGGAAAAAAAAGTTAGAAAACTTCAGCAAATCAACTTCACCTACTGTTTGTCACTTATTATTACATTTAGTTGATCTTCTTCTCACCTCCAGAACTTTATTTCAAAGGTTTGATAGAAAGATTCATAGTGTTCTATTTTAAGGCCACCACTTGCTAGCATGTCAGCTTCTGACATGCTAGCAAGTAAAAGCTAAACAACTTGCCAGTGGAAGTAACTCATAACGCAGCAAACCGGGAAATCCATGTCTTGTGTTGTTGGGAGATTGTTGGCATAGCTTTCTAAATGCTTTGATAAAAGGTTCAGGGTCATATACTTTAAGAGTGACATGCTACTGTTGGACAGCAGTGTAGAAATTAGAACATGCCTTTTGTAAGCATACATGAATATTTAATTTAAGATATTTGTTTCAGCAATGAAAATAGTAGGCATGTAGCCCAGGATTAAGGAAACAAGTCAGGTTAACATTACTCTGTGAGGTTTTACAGACAGCTGGTACTAGCTAAGCGCATCCATGCTAGTAGCATGCTTTGAATGAAAATAATGTGCCTCAAACATCCCAGCAGATTGACTGTTTACCTCATTCAGAGGATTGTTAACATTGCTAATTAGCTCTAAAGGCAAACTATACATAAAATTAATCATTTATTCTTTTGCCATCGTGGCCTTTTAAGCAACAACGCTACGCATTTAAACCCCAGCTGGGACTACAGACTCCTCATGCGTGTGCAGAATAATCGGACTGTGTGTATGCATGGTTGCTGCATTAGCTTTAACAGGAACTGTACCACAGTTCATGTTAAAGCTATGGACAGCCTTCAACCTTCCTGAAGTCTGAATCAAATAAAGTTGGCTCAAAGAATTGATGGTTCATTCATTTTTGTGTTTATTTAACAAAAATATAAGACACCGTCAAACTACCATCTGCTAGTAATGCCTGAGAAAATATCCTATTTGGAACAGCAGAGTCTTTGGAATTGATTTTCTGGAAAGCCTGAATGTCTGTAGTGTAGCTGTCTAACACACCAACACCACTACACTCCTAATGTTGCTACAACACATAATAACCTGTGGAAGAATTATGGCTTGCATTAGAATCGGTGTGCGCTCCAAACACATTCTCCTGTTTCATACTATCATTCAGCGATTCCATGCTTTTCCATGTATCATTGAGCAACAGTGAATTCTTTTCAGCTGAGAGTTTGCAGCTCTATTAGGACTATTAGCGCTGAAATTGACCTTTGAACTTCCCACAGAGGAAAGTGAAGAAAATAAAAGTGAGTCAGAAAAGCTGTTAACAGCATTATTTATACATAGTGCTCTTCTTTGACTCTGGGCTGGTAAGTTTTAAGCTGTTTTCCACGATGGATGCAGGTTTTAGAGAATGTATGTGTTACCTGTTGCAACTGGCTCTACATTTTACTTTTAGCAGTAAGTTATCCAAAACTCAATCATTTCCTGTTTGTGACCATATTATGTCATAAAACTGCACATAAGTAGAAAACTGAGACACAAAAACATGCAATTTAATGAATAATTATGTGGCATGTTGTGGGTGGTCATTTTATTCTTTCTTCTGTTTCACTTGCCATAATTTATTTTCACAGTCTGTCGGGTGCATTAGTGTGTATCACCTGTATTTATTTCCTTCTTGGACTTGTCTTTTTGTTGCTTCCAAAAATTCCTTGCTGCTCTTAAATTGCTCTTCCTCTTTACCCATCGTGACAAGGAGGCAATATGCATTAAAGTTGTCCATTTTGGACATTCACTGTGGGAGGATAACGAGCAAATTGGCTCATTTAAATTCACATTTTAGCAATATTTCATAACTCGACTTCTGACCTCTCGTCAACAGTTTCTTCATTCTTGATTGCCGAGGGTACAATGATTAAAACTGAGGAGAGAGTGCAAGCTTTTATTGATGTTTAGTTTAAATACAAAATTAGTAATGCAGCTCAAGAACAGTTTGGGAAATAGGACTGACAAGAAGTGTTGACACATCATCAAACTGAGACTGATTGCTTGAATAATTGCTTTGTACGTAATTATATTAGAGTGCCGTCTTGGGGATGTGCGAGTGTGTGCGTGAGTAGATGTGTGGTGCTTTCTTGTGTACCGGGACAGGGGCTGCCTGGGGGGAGTTATGTGCTCAGAGGAAACAAGCAGATTTGTTTTCTGGTGGGGGCTTCGATCAAATTCACAAAACAATTCTCCGGAAGCTCAATTTAATTTCCAAAGTTTACAATTATGTTAGAGATGTGCAGAGAAAGAGGGAAGAGCTGGGAGGGCGACCTGGTGTTTTTGTTCAGAGCTTGTGATAAGAAGCCAGCCTCTAAGTGTGTTAGATGAGAAATAGTGTTGCCACAGCTGTTGTTCCATTAAAGGCCCCCCGAGGAGACCTTCGAGGGGGTCTGAGAGGATCCGATTTGGGCAGCTTGCCAGTCTACTGTTGCAGTATCTATGACTGATTATTAGTTTGGAGACAAAATTTCTCTTATAGTTTAACTATGACTCACTTTTTTCCAGACGTTGTTGAGTCTTTGTTATCTGATATGTTCAAATGTGATCATAACTGATTTCTTCATTTTAATCATCATCCTGTTCCCTTTTCATTTATTTACCGACATAGCGAGCAAAGAGATGAAATCAATCTTACAGTAAAGACAAAATAAAAACTTCTAAATGAATAAAAACCAGTCAGGCATGTGTTGAATAAGATTTCAGCTGGATTTTATTTTCTTGTTGAAAACAGGCCACAGAATTGAGTACTGCATTGAAAACTGTTTTCTTTGTGTTAAATTTACTCCAAAGCTACAATAATATGTAAAACTCCTATAATTAATGCTATAAGATATAAAGTCTTTGCACAGTGTCATAGTGGTTGCTAAGGAATGCTTTGACTAGATAATTACCATCCAACCCTGCTGTTCAGAATATGTTATGATGTCTTGGATCAGTGTTTGGTTTTCATAACATATAATATGCACAAAGTGGGATCTGAATTGTTATGAAGTATTGTGATAAAGCCTGGAATACATTAGATATTGTTGCCATAGCAAACCCTGGTCTGATTGTGTTTCTCCGTTGATGTCCAGTACAATAAGCAAAGCAACGTTTTCCCAGTAAAAATCAGCAATAGGCTTCATGTTTCTTTTATAATTGAATAGAAACAAAATCAGAGCTCAAAAGACACATTTGTTCCATAAAAAATACGTGTAAAATGCATTTTTCTACTGAAATATAGCAGCTTACAAGTAGCCTTGTTTTGCATGGGGGGGGGAATCCACATATTAAAGAAGCATGGCTATTTAAATAAGTGAGCACCAACATAATATTAAATTTTATACCAATTTAATAAAGCATAATAAGGCATAAGCATAATAGAACAGTGAGAAGAGTGAGGAAGGCTGCTGCCGCTCCTCATCCTCCTTATAATCCACATTTAGAGAGAATCTGGGTGGAAACTGATCATGTATCGCGTGTGTGTTTAAGCAAAGTAAAGAATGAAAAGCATAATGTGGAAACCTTATTTTGGGACCTTGAATTCAGTTGAAAAAGAGGAAATATGTTGTTATCCAAACATAAAAACGATTAGCTCCAAGATAACATAAAAACATGGACACATTGTGTTAAATAAGAAAAAAATCAAATTATATGGTTGGAATTAAATTGTTTTAATGTATAAAATCACAGTGTTTGGAAATAAACTGCTTATTGTAAAGCAACAAAAACCAGTTTTTATAAATATAAATGAATCAGCAGCAGAAGCGACTGACTCTTTATTTAACAATGTGTTTTTTTAGAGATTCGGCTCCATATTGGGATGATAACATCACACTGATGCAGCAGATCTGTCGCCAGTACATCCATTAGAGAGACGCTTACTGAGACTGATCTGGTGACTTTACCGTAAACTCATTGTCATGTTGAAGAAGGTCTGTGTGAGTAGATGCTGATTGCTTTAAGTGACTGGTGTGGAGCTCATACAATTTAATCTACATTTTACTCTCATGCACGTGGAATGCTCCACATTATGCAATATTTACTGTTTCTGGTTGCAGTTTCCTTATTGTGTGTATAATAGTTGCAGTTATCTGTGACTTGCTATGGGACAACAGATGCACATCAGCTGTTTGGCTAATTCTGGACACATTTTTATTTTTAAATATGTTTATTATTGTGTAATTTTCCCTTTTAGATAAATAAAAGAAACAATGAGATGATTGGAGTATTGACATGTTAGACTGTCATGCAGGAAGTAGCCACCAGGAGAAGCTAACACCCAGGACCCCCCAGCCTTACAACATGCTTTGTTGTGAATGTTGCAGCTGAAAGATTTTCCCAGTTTTGATGAGCCTGTGTGAGTTCTTACCCTGGTTTCAGTTTTTAGTCGACAGGGGCAGTTTCCTACTGCTGTAGCCCATTTGCTTCAAAGCTAAACATATTTGGCACAATTCAAAGTGTTTTACATAAAATATTGAAAAGGTTTGATGTGTTATGCATTCACAGGATTCTATACACTTGTATTTGAGCTATTGTTGCGTTTCTATTAGCGCCAACCAGTCTGCCTTTTCTCCTCATTTTATTCTGCAATCGCTGGATGTCTCCTCTTTTTCAGAGCATTTATAAACCCGGGGGTGTTTGAAAATCCCAGAAGAACAGCAGTTCTAAAATACTCAACAGTCTGTCTGGTGACCAACAACCATACCACATGGAAAGCTTCAGTAAGCCATCTTCACATGTCTAAATGACTTCATACATGAAACTGCTGCCTTGTGATTGGCTGATGAGATCTTTGGGTAAAGGAGCAACTGGACAGCTGTTCCTAATAAAGTCATTACGTTGGCTTATGCCATGTCCACACATAGCTGGCTGTCTCACAGAAACAAAGTATTTTTCTCTGATTTGGCCCGTCAGCCACATGAAAACGCAGATTTACATTTTTAAAAACATTTATTTTAAAAACGGTGCTTTTTTCCAAAGAACAACACAAACAGTAGAGGACGTCGTAGATAAGTGCTTAGGATGTAATGATGCACTCAATTCATCATTCATCATTCTAAAGTCACGATTACGATTTTTTTTTCAATTTTATTCTCCACAAAATGAACATTAGTGATTTCACAGGCAAGTAATTTTAGTATTTTTGTGTTTCCATGTATTTACATGTCTTTGGTGGTCGATTCATTTATTTTCTACATCAACTGACGTTTTAATTGGCTTGAATTGATTTTGAACTGATTCATGAAGCATCGTTACATCCTCCCTCTGTTTACATGCATGTAGATCCCGTTGCCATGACGTCACATGTGTGACCTTTGTTTACAACACGGATATTAGCTTTTGCTTGTCTTTACAAGCACATAAACAACAACACATATTTGTCCTCCAGACGTTTTCCGCATGTCGGTGTGCTTTCTCCTGTCCTCGGCAGTTATATGATCAGCCTGCATGCTGTACTATTTAGTACTATTTAATGCCTCTTAGAGCATGATCTCTACATCTGGATGCAGGTGAGAATGAGCAAACATTCATGCATCCTTCGCTCTGCTACTAACATGATTATATCTTTCATTGCACTCAACACCTTAACCAAGCTGAGATGATATTTAAATGTTGACATTATCATAATGTATGACGGGATCCTTATGCAAACAGTGTTTAGTGTGTTCATACATTTATTTCTAACATGATTACGCTGAATCTACCCTTCTACAGATATTCCATATATAATAATTAGCGATAGCAGCTTTTTACTTGGGTCTGATTCTTTGGGGAAAAAAGGTCATAATAGAAATATACTAGACTAAATGCCAAAATACCAACTCTGTAGAAATAAGGTCACATACTATAGACTTTCATCAGCAGATGTGTGGCGAATGAAAAATCTACTCTATAACATCATCTAATTACAGCCATTCTTATGGCTTTGATTGAGCGATTTCCAGGGCGGTGATATAGTAAAACCAAAGAATACATATATACATATGCAGTATATACATACACAGTACATACATACATACACA
>JBAMHX010000021.1:18663107-18676649 GCA_037177515.1 Pseudomugil tenellus
CTTTCCTTTCCTTTCCTTTCCTTTCCTTTCCTTTCCTTTCCTTTCCTTTCCTTTCCTTTCCTTTCCTTTCCTTTCCTGTCCTTTCCTTTCCTTTCCTTTCCTTTCCTTTCCTGTCCTTTCCTTTCCTTCCCCTGCTCATGTCCCTCCTGTCACTTCGTCCTCACCCCTCTTGCCCCCCTTTCTCTCTGAGTAGCTTGTCCTAGGGGACTCAGCTGTCCTGTTTTCCTGCAGGAGTTCAGGGCATGAAGCCAAGGAGAGTCCTAGTCAGTTAAGTGTTTACAAAGCTCTCTGTCATGTCAACAAGGACAAACCATCTTTCTCTCTTACTTCCTGGATTCCAACGATGTTCACTTTTTTTTAACTTAAAGGCAACTCCACAATGGCTCCGATCTGCGTGCGGTGTTGCCTCCTCTGCTGTCTGTGTGGATAAAATGTGTGGTTGGGCTCGCCGGAAGACTCACTTCCAACCCGGAATAATTGATTTAACAAATTGCCGGCCATGTTTCATTCCGAGGAAGTGACAGGAGCAAAGCAGAGAGACGGAGCTGCGAGATTAATTAGGAAACAAAGTCATCTTTATGGAAATGAAATACATCCCCTGATGATAGCCTTCCTTTCTCATCAGTCGGAGGCTTTTGTCCCTTGTGCTTGATAAAGCGCTGTGAGGCCTAGAAAACATTACAAACATGACTTTGGGCTTGTGACTGTTTACACCGCCAACTCTTCCTCCCACTGTCATGGCTGATGTGTTTTGGGCTACATGAACCCAGGACAAACAAGACGTCGTCGTCCTCTTCTGGGGGCAGAAAATACAGTAACCCCAATCCATATCAACTTTCAAGCCTTAGAAAGTTCATGTGTGTGTGTATGTGTGTGTGTGTGTGTGTGTGTGTATGTGTGTACTAACCTCCCTGGAGACAGTGCATCAGCTGCATGAATGCACATAGTAAAACTAGTATCCATTAAGTTTAATACATACTTTCACATGACACTGTGCCCTTTTGATTACAGGTGTGGGATTACATTTGCTGGCTGAGCAGCTCTCCAACATGCTGCCTTTTACCTGCAGTGACTTCTACATTCCCAGTATGTGTGGCGTACCTGACTGCACTGGTTGACTACAAGTCAGTATGATGGAATTTAATTAGGAAGAGAGACTCCAACACTGACAGATCGATTCGTCTGTCTGCATTGATCTGCTATATCTCACTTCTTTTTTTCTCTTTCCTGTTTTCATGGCATGGTTTGATAAAAACCAGATTTCAAAACAGATGAGTTACTGTCGGCTATTACTAGGAGACAAAATCAATGGAAGATTCCGGCTTGCTTCAACTGTGTCATCAAGCTAGATTTGATATAAAAACCTATCTGTGTGTATCCCAGATAAACCTCATACTTTCAGAATAAAATTAGACTTGCATTAAAATGCAATCTAGTAATCACTTTAAACACTTAATATATATCATTCTGCAACAGCTTGTTTTATAGCATAAAACATATGAAATATTCTCTGATTAAACTTATTTAGAACATATACATTTAATATGCCCACCAACACTATTTCATATTGTGTTGTCATAGTGACAATCCTTAGCAAATGCCAATGCTAGTCAGCCTGGCGTTATTGTACTACTGGAGCTATTTCGTTACTAGTATTTAATTACACGTACACATGGTTTTTATGACTACCTAGAGTTTTAAATGTTGGCTGCACATCTTTAGAAAATGAAACTACATGTTTTACAAGTTGCATTTGGCGACACCAGTGTGACTTGAAGTAAGAAGACCAGCGGTGCTGAAAGTGATGAGCTTGTTTTCTGACCATCTGCAATAACACTGCTGACTTTTAAAAAAATTGCTTTGATCTCAAAACAAACTAGATAATAACCTCATAATGCCACCATGTATATCTCGTTGTTTAGACCCAACAAATAAGCAACTTTATCCGGTTCCCTAATGTGCGTCCCAGCAGACGCCTACTATAACGAGCTAAGACAGAAAAAAGTACGTTCAAAGCGAAGCCTGAACCTAAATGCAATGTTAAAAGTCAACTATATTATCTGTGTTGCAACCTAATCAACAGCATATCACACAATCTGCTGGTAAAATAATTGATGTGCTAACTCAGCAGCTAATTGATTCAGTTTGTCATGCAATTACCAAATGAGAAATATTGTTTAGTTGGCTATTAGCTTATAAAACAGTCTGTAATGCTTGGCCGCCTCTCATTGCAAATGATTTGTCTAAACTCATTGCTGGCCTATCAAAATTTGTATCCAATCATGGCATTGTCTAGTTCAAAAGGTCACCAGGCATGCTAATCCTTAGCCTCACGTATGCTAACCCACAACCAGAACAAACATGATCTGATAGTAGAGCACCAGATTTAACATTTTAAAGCTGCGTTGTGGAAATTTCATATATTATCTTAATTACCTTA
Source organism: Pseudomugil tenellus (assembly GCA_037177515.1). NCBI lineage: Eukaryota > Metazoa > Chordata > Actinopteri > Atheriniformes > Pseudomugilidae > Pseudomugil > Pseudomugil tenellus. Next base: position 18,665,548 of record JBAMHX010000021.1, read on the forward strand.
CTCTTAATTAATGTCTAGCTGAAAGGTCCGACCATAAGGCTCCTAAACTAATCTCTGTTTATCTCATTGTTTAGACCCAACAAATAAGCAACTTTATTCGGTTCCCTAATGTGCCTCCCAGCAGACGCCTATATATAAATTTTATATATTATCTTAATTACCTTACTCTTAATTAATGTCTAGCTGAACGGTTCGACTATAAGGCTCCTAAACTGATGTCATTCTGACCTTTAGTAAACCATCTGCAAGGCCGGCGTTGTTCCATCAGGGGCATGTTTGGACGGAACCTCGGTTTTGTTGTCATATAATGAAAACAGGCTCCAGATTGACGCACGTGACCAAAGTGTTTAAACAAAGGTGCCTCTAAGTGGCTAGAGAGAATAGTTTCAGACTGTGTGACGACAGATCTCTGGAACGATTCTCCCGGGTTACAACCTTGTACCATGTCTGTATGTCTTAATGTATGTTTCATTTCATGTTTTAATGGTTAACTGTAAGTTCAACTTCTTTTATTCCTCATTATTAAATTGATATTCTTCTCTATCTAAAGAAACCAGTGTCCTCGTCCTTGACAGGAATAATGGTCATTACAGCTGGCATCCAGATTAATATAGAATATTGTCACTTTAGAGATTTTATTACAGTATTAATATTTGACACGATACACACAACATCCTTCTGACAAGAATAAAACAAATGCAGCACAGCAACATCTGCAAGCTTCTTTTAGAAACCAAGAACTGAGCTAGGAGGATAAAAAAGGGTTCAGCTACTTCTTTAGAAATCCTGTGAGATTTGTTTTATTCAAAGGTGGCTCAATATAAGTGTTTTCTCTGCAGGACACTACATTTAACATGTTGGCCTCAGTGTTCAGCCTAAAGCAGTGTTTGCATGAGAACTATCTTCAGGAAGCGGCCTCTCATGTGTGTATTCAAGTAACTCATGTGATCATGCAAAATTGGAGAAACAAGGGGCCAATTAGAGTAACCATCATTACGCCCTAATCATCTGGGGTTGCACACCGAGAAATGAAAATGAGGATTGTGCAGAGTTTGCCCATCCCCAGGGGGAGCATCTCTGCCGCACTGCCTTCCAAGCTGTTCCACTGTGCCATCTCAGCTCCTGCTTCCTCCTACCTTCTCCCCCCTCATTCTGGATCTATTTCACTTTCGCCCCCCCGTCTTTATCATCCAAGGCCACCCGCAAGCTGTTGTGTGGCTTTGTTTCAACGCCTTCTGTATGATAATCTCTACCTTTGTAAATAGATGTTGTAGGAGGAAACAGGTTGGAATTCTTCTAGCGAGCTTAAATTTCTGCATGTTCTGTCTGAGCGTTTGCACACTTTAGATGGTTGTGTATCAATTAAATGCCAGTGGCTGCGACATGACTTTCATTTGAATAATCAATTAAATGAAAATGATGTTTATCTAAATCAGGGGTCTCCAAGTCCGGTCCTGGAGATCTACCATCCCGCAACTTTTAGATGTATCCCTTTTCCAACACACCTGGATCAAATGACTTAATTCCCTCTTCTGCGTGACATCCAGCTCTGCGGAGGCCTGGTAACGAGCCATTCATTTGATTCAGGTGTGTTGGACAAGGGTTGCACCTAAATATTTTAGGATGGTAGATCTGGAGGATTGAACTTGGGCACCCCTGATCTAAATCTTTAACCTTTGGGTCAATAACCTCCAGAAACCCTGTATATTTCAAACATTACAGCCAAATCTTTCTACTTAATATAATAGTAATACTTTTTATTTAAAAAGCGTCTAATATGGGGCACGCATGGCAAACTAAAAGGCTTCAAATTGTTCAGACTCGGCTTGAAAGTATCTGCATTTTGGAGACGACGGTCCGGTGCTATTGTGAGATGTGGTGGAAGGCCGGGTTGCACAGATGGAGAAGAAAGTGCAAAATTCTAAAAACAAACAGCGATTCGTGTTTTGCCCTTCCAAATAAAATGATGCAACTTGTTAAATGAAGTGAAGGAACCCTGTGGGCTGGTTCAGGCACATAGTTAAAGCTGTTCTGCTGACTTGCCATGTGATCAGCCTCATATTCTACATGCGACGTATCAAACACACCCATCATATCTCAGACCTCTACTGGTTGCTGGTATGCAACATGACAAGCTGCCGGCTTTTCACACGGTTCCTGCTGCTGCTTCATGTTGCTATGCTGCATATGTTGCTTGCTTTTCTGCCCTGTGAAAGCTCCAGCGTGTATCCGTAAGCTTTCAGTCTTATGCATCACTAGTATTTAAGTGAGAAAATGTATGTGCAAGGCAAGAAGGGACAGCAGTTTGATACCACACATCAGTCATATTCTGGTGTAAAAATTTACATGAGGTATTTGATGGTACTATGACATTCTGTAGTACTTGTCTAAAAAATAAAATTAAAAAACGGTTCAAATCATTTTGTCACCTTTTTTTTTTAAATGGACTTGTCCAGCATTAAAACAGACAGATAATGTCTCTGCGTTGACATGCTGAACAACTTTGCTTTGTCAAGAGGAACTATATGTATATATGATTATACAAAGTTCCTCTTTATTTATTTTAGTTTCATCATAGATCAACAAGATTTCAATGCGCATCAGGACACGATCGGAGGGGACAGAAAAAGAACAAGAAGACAGGAGAAAGGGAGAAAACACACAATACAGAAAGAAGAGACAGATATACACACCACAAAAGAGAACCGCAATCCAACCACCCATATTCTACCTTTCATCACAAATGTACAGAAACTAAATAATCAAGACGTGTCAGGAGCTCCACAGATGATTAGGTCAGATAAATAGCAAAGATGTAACAGGATGTGTCATGGATTGTGACTGTTGCGTGAATCTGTGGGTAACAGGGGTAAGACTTTGACTTGCCTGCAAGGAATTAATTGGATTTTAGTGGCTGAATTGACTCAAGCTGGGGACAATTAGACTCTGATTGCCCTGGCAGCTGATTGTGGATGAGGACAGAGGATAAAAAAGACAGCAGAACAGTTTTGCGTGAGGGATAACATAGAGGAGAGTCCAGCGGGACAGGACCGAAGGACCAAAGGACCGAAAAACAGCCAAAGAAGAGATTGCTGGGATGGATCCGGCAGCAACGTGGCAGTTGGGGCTCAAAGGAAGGCATACCACGCTCGCTAAGTAATCCCTGAATTTATGTTTTTTTCCTGAAAACTCATTACCAGTGTTTGGCTTGTCAACTGGGTTGTGTAGGCTCATGACCCCTGTTTCCAACAGCCGCCCTGCAGGAGGGTGGTCTGTCCCCCAAGGCATCCATCCTTCATCGACATCTTCCTCCTCCCCAATTTTTTTTGTAGTGAACTGTTTTAACATCTTGGCATTGTGTGTGTGTGTGTTATTGTAGTGGTGTGAATTATTATTATACTGCATGGTCTACTCAATGTGTCTTCTTTTTAGGGAGAGGTACCGGGTAGAAGCGCCAGTGCCTCCTTGTGGCGTCTAACATCTGGCTAAAATTCTACAGCTATTTGTTAATAAAGGGTTAAATGTTTAAAGTCTAAGCGTTGTCCATTGCCCGGGGGGATCCTAAGTTAACCAGGGTTGTGCCGCAGCTGTCACTGGGTGGCTGGGTCTCCCAGGCATCTGGCGCAACGTAATTTTTGGCATTGTTGGCAGGATCCCCCACCTAAAGAATCTACACCTGAGTGGCATGATGCTTTAAAAGCGGAGGTGAGGATGGTGTTGAGGCAGCAGATTTCTCTTAACACTGAGATCTTGGAAGAGATGCATGCACAGACAACCAGAGGCGCCCCCACTCGGCTAACAGAGGCTCCCCAAGTGGCTGGTATATCCAGCCGGGCAGTGGAGGCATTTGGGGGTCTGAATGAGAGAGTGCTGCGTTGGGATGACCGGGGTAGACCTATCTGCTAACGGTATGGCCATTCTGGTCACATGAAGAGGGACTGTTCCTCCAAACCAGCCCCAGGACAGGGTTTTTGACTGCCTCGGCCACTGTGGAGCAAGTGACCGGTGGGAAGTACAGACAGAGGGTTCTTTAAAGCCTGCATTAATTGGACAGTGCCCAGAAGTGGCAGTGAAGGTGCAAGGTACTGCTGTTCCTTGCATTCTAGACGCTGGGTCAGGCTCAGTTGACTCTCCTGCTGCAGAGGAGGACCCATGCATTTGCATCTCATGAGGAGGATTAGGGTCACACCAGTGCAGTGTTACATTCCATACCTACTGGCGATGCACCTCCAGTAAGCGCATGGTGCAGGCCTTGAAGTCCCGGGTGTATTGGATGGGCATGGTGGATGACACTCAACTATCTCTACCTGGGGCGGGTTGGGGATACTCACCCATACATCCTTGTCATGACTGATCTGTTTTCCAGGTATGCAGTGGCTGTCCCAACGTGGGATTAGTCAGCACTAACCACAGTAAAGGCTCTTTGGAGAAACATCCTCCAAGTATTTGGATGCCCTGAGAGAATCTTGATTGATCGATGGGGTGCATTCGAGTCAGAGGTGATGAAACAACTTTGCCAGGTATATGGGTGTGTTAAGAGTCTAATGACTCCCTACCACCCGCAGGGGAATGGGGCCTGTGAGCGGTTTAATCAAACCTTATTGGGGCTGCTCTACACCTTGGACCAGGAAGGACAGGCTCAGTGGACAGAACAACTGCCATACTTATTGCAAGCATACAATAACACCCCGCACAGTTCAACTGGACTTTCGCCCTACTATGTATTGTTTGGTAGACATGCACAGTTACCAATTGATGCAGCTTTGGGAGTTAACCCCCCTGAAACACACGGTTCATGGTGAAACACCATCAGGAACGGCTTATATCAGCTTATGGGCAAGTGTTGCGGCATAGCCTCGGTCGTCAGGGGTGGGATCAACGTCGGTATGATAGGAAAGCCTGGGCCTTACCGTTGGTGCCAGGGGAACGGGTGCTCTGTAGGAATTTCCGGAGAAGGGCTTGGGGGGAGCTGGGCCCCTTTTGGGTCCCAGAACCATATGTTGTTATCTCTCGATTGAACCCGGCGCATCCAGTTTATGAAATACGTCCAGAAGGGACAGATGGGCCGATAAAAACAATGCATCGGAACAATCTGCGCCCCTGTCCTAGGGGGTGGGCTGAAGGAGGTGTTACAAGAGTAGAGTCTAAGAGAGAGGTCCCCCGGGCCGAGGGGGTCTTTTGGCCAATAGATCTTCACTTTGAGGGCCCGAAGAAGCCAGAGGCATAGGTTGAGGGGCCATGTACCCCTGGTGTACAACCAGTGCCAGAGCTTAGACGCTCCGAGAGGGCCAATCTGGGCATCCCCCCCATCGAGGTATGGACATTAATGTGGTCAGGACGACCACTGTTAAAGGAGGGGTGAAAATGTCGTGCATGTAACAGGATGTTTCATGGATTGTGACTGTTGTGTGAATCTGTGGCGGCATGACTGACCCGGTTGTGAGACGGCGAGCGGAAGGATTGCGAACCAACGCTCACTAAGTATACGTGAAGGGACGTTACCCTAACGGCAAATCGCAGGTCAGATCAGCAGGGCAGTGTGGTTCGGTGGGCTCACAAGTGTGGTTTTTTCCTCTGGCAGCTACTGTGGTTAGCCGAGGTCTGAGACATCGGACGGAAGGGTGGTGACGCGGTAGATGGCATGGGATCTGGAACAGCACTGAGCACACAGGACAGCGAGAGGTGGCAGGGAACACCAAGGAGGTGGCCCCGGAAGCTGGTGACCTCTGGACAGTGCTCCTATTGGTAACTGCGGGTATCTGTGAAAAGACAGTTTTTCTTTTATTTTGTCCTGGTCGGGGGAGGCAGGACCCGACCAGTATGGTTCTCTTTTTTTTTCTCCTTTTTTTCTTATGTATTTATTTTGGAACTTGCTGCCTTGAATACCGCCCTGCAGGAGGGCGGTCTGTCCCCCAAGGCATCCATCCTTCATCGACATCTTCCTCCTCCCCAATTTTTTTGTAGTGAACTGTTTTAACATCTTGGCATTGTGTGTGTGTGTTATTGTAGTGGTGTGAATTATTATTATACTGCATGGTCTACTCAATGTGTCTTCTTTTTAGGGAGAGGTACCGGGTAGAGGCGCCAGTGCCTCCTTGTGGCGTCTAACATCTGGCTAAAATTCTGCAGCTATTTGTTAATAAAGGGTTAAATCTTTAAAGTCTAAGCGTTGTCCATTGCCCGGGGGGATCCTAAGTTAACCAGGGTTGTGTCGCAGCTGTCACTGGGTGGCTGGGTCTCCACCCGGCGTGACACTCAGAGGAAACATCCACCCCCCACCCTCTGCTCAGGAGGTCAAAGGCAGACCAATGGCCGGCAGTCCCAAACAAGGACCCCAGCCCCCCCACCCTAGAATCAGCCCACCATACACACAGGAGGCAGTCCAGAGCCCCTGCAGCCTGGGGAACGAACACCGGCGACCCCAGGCTGGTAATTGAGGACCCCACCGGGTGCCCAAAGCAGGCGGGGCAAAGGGCCCCAAGAACCCGGAGGCAACCCCCCCACCCCCAAAGGCAGAGGACCCAACCAACGCCATTGGACGTCCAGGATTTTGTCAACTTCTGTTTTTATCTTTATGGTATTTTCTCCGTATAGTCAATGACAAAAAGCTTTAACCCTTTCATACATAGAGGTGGACACCTGTTTACAAGCTGGATGAGTGAAATATTTCTAAATGAACTTCAGTCAACTATAGGATGTCATCTACCACTCAAATAAAAAATAAATCTATTATAGAGTTGGACATTGTAATGTTTCATGGACTACATTAATATAAATAAAAAAAACTACCATTCATAAACAAAAACAGCATTATTGCACGTGTCTACAGGTAATATATTGTATTTGAAAATATAAGAGATTCCTTCTTATAAATGCATGCAGGAAAGGTTTAAATGCAAATGCATCAGCCAAATATTTAGAAACAAAACTTTACAGAAACTAAAGGAAGCTTTGTGTAGGAAGGAGAATCAGAATTCTCACGGAGCAGATCTCTGTAGACGTGTGTAGGGAACATTTTTAGAAAACACTATTAATGATGTTACAGGAGTCTTAGCTAAGTTTCAAACCAAATTAGGCTGCTTGTTACCTTCTAAATAAATGTTGTTGTTGAGCTATTTTTACCTGGATTTTTGGAAGATTTGTGTACATATGTTAAGATTGCTTTGCGACCATATTCTAACATTAATATTAGGATAAGTTGTTTAATGTAAAACTTTGATGGAAAAGCTGTAATTTTTACAGAAATGTGGGATTTTAATGATGATTGGAGCCCCATTTATGACTCGGCCCAAACTGTTGTCTGATGCAAAAAAACCAAAGAAACTGTTTTATTTAAAATGATTGAAGCTTTGTTGCAAACTTAGCCTATGATATAATATCAAACTAAATAAATAAAACTTTATCTATAAAAAGCAAAAACAAACACAAGGAGTTTTAAAAAATAAAATAAATGTATGCACATTTAAAAACCAAACACTAGATTATATATCAGCAACACCTCATTTATGTCTCATTCACATGAAAATATAGGGCATGTGCTCCCCCCACCCCAGTCATCTAAAAACATAAATAGCAAAATAAGGCTTCAGCTTCTGCAGGTGGGTGTCTGCCCTGGCGAGGCATTCGGAGCTTTTTAATGATAGCAGAGACGAGCTGATGCATGACAAATAACAGGGACAATAAGGAAAAGCACCATTTTTTGATTAAGAGAGCGTGTAATGGGAGAGTGGAATGCGTACGGCGCCTGGATGAAGGAGAAGCAGCAGGCTGAGTGTGCATTGGTAGCACAATTACACATAGATACAGGTTAAATATCCTCACTTTTAAATACAGCCTTAAGTTTGGGAAGATGTCATCGTCTTACAATCCAGATCTATGAACTCTGAGATCACTTTTTATTTCACTGCTCTTCCTTTGCTATAACTGAAGTTGCACGGAGAGATATTTCTGCCAATCAAAACATTATTAAAAGAATATGACAAAATTACTCCAGTGTAACAGCTCCAATCTGAAAAAAGCACATTTCTATCCTGAAGCGTTATAATTGTGCCGAATTAAGGCCAATTAGCAAGCATAGCCAGCATTTCTACATGACTTAAGTACTTTAAGTGTGCTTAGACTCTCGACACGTTTGCAGTGTAATATTGTGTGGATTCTACATGGTTAATGCAATTAGTGTAGAACAACATTGAAATGCACTTGACTGGACTAATTTAAGACATGATAACTTTATAAAGTGTTACAGAGAGCAAATCTGTGCAGTGTCCGTTAGCATGACTGAATATAATAATATCTTAAGTAATTAATGCTTTTCTTTAAGTCCAGTTGAGAAATGTGATTATTCAGCTTCAGTTGATTTTTAATGTAGAATATTCTGCTGTCTGAAGACAACCAAGCTGTAGTCTTCACATTGGTTTTTCTTTTTTCCTCACTTTGTTTTCTGCAGTTTGAGTGCATGAAATAAAAATAAATGCTAATTCTTCAACGTGCGTTTGATGCAGTGATTATCACCTCCTGCTTCCACTTCACCTGCCATCCATCTCCAACTAAACAAACCTGTTTTTTTCTTTCTCTCTGCCATATTGTCTCTGCTCTCATGTCTGATTCTCCAACATTTGTTCCAGGACCAAATCCTTGAGATTAACCCTAGTTGTTAATGACCCTCGCTGGATCTGGATTCATCTGAACCACATTCCAGAAGGTCATTCAACCACATCAGTCCTGTCAGGAGATCACAGTACAAACCCACATACAACTTGTACTTGCATTATACCTTCCTGGCCAGTTAAACACTTCTTCCTATGTTGCCCCCCCGATAGGTACCAACTATTAAAACGGAACAATTAATTCCAACATAATCTTGCATTGGAAGTATTTGGCTGATTTTGCATCATTGAGTTTTTCTGCACCAATTAACCGGATTACTTGTTCAACCTTGGACTTTTTCCACTTCCTTAGTAAGATGCTAAACTACCCTCACAGTGCAAACCGGTGTGTAACTGTGTGTTTATTTGAAGAAGAACCAGCATAGTTGGAATGTTTTGTGGATAATTTAACTCTTTATAAACGCATTCCATTTATAGCAATGTTATTCCATCCTCTAAACACGGAAACAACGTTTAAATCCTCAACATAACAACTGCAGGCAGGAATATAGTTGCTGCTGTAAAGCTGAGCACATTTCCACGGTGACATTCTGCATCGCTACAGCCAAGACGTCTGCGTGAGACAAAGCACAACGCACCCAGGAAAACACTGACGTTTTACAGCTTCCCCCTGAAATCAACCAGCAACTATTAATCAGTTTGATTTGCTTTTTTATATAAATTTGTCTTTCTCAGAAAAAAGACTCCATAATAAATATTTTTTTTAAAAAAACAAAGCCGAACACATTGCTCTTAAAAGAATGTGCCATTGCAAGTTAGCATTCATAAAATCCATCACATTATCTGTATTAGTGTGAAATAGTGGCAACAGTTAAAGCTTTCTTTGTATTTTACAGCTGCGTTTATCATCCTTTAACTTTCCTTTGGTGCCATCGCTGCTGTTTCTAAGGTGAAAGCTACCAATAAATAGGACTGTCTGAACCAAAGATGAAGGTAAACCTTCTTTTGACAGTTTTATTCTAACTGTATCTTTAACTAGAAAAGGACGGATGTCTAAGCAACAATATATGCCATGAAATAAACACCAAAGACAACTAAATGAAAGAATAACAGCTGCTCCAAAGCACACACTCAAAGTTGCAGCACACCCGAGGAGAGCGATGAAGAGACACGTGGAGACGGACAGATGCTGAATCAGAAAGAAGCTAAATAAGTGATGAAGGGCTCTGCTCACGAAGAGGAGATGAAATGAAAAATGTGTTTAGTTGCAGACTCTCGGCTGCAAGCTTTATGTGGAAAGAATGTCTCGGTCACTACTGTTCCTTTCCAGGCTAATGCCGAACTCGGTGCTTTGCAGCCAACGCTCACATTTATTTTTAACAAGTCATTAAAACATGACAGGATGGAGCTGCGGAGGTATGAACGGTCTGGAATCTGTTATCATAGCAATGTTTCAGCTGGACGTTAGCATCTGTCTCTCTCTCTCACACACACACACACACACACACACCACACATCTAATGTCAATGCACAACAGAAGTGACTGAAAAGTACTTCCTGCCAAACAAAATTCTGTTGTAGGAATACATGAATATATGTATGAATACATTTAGGTACATTCAGGAAATGGTGTGAATATGCAGCACAGGGCTCCACTGCCGGAGGTTTGTATCCTATAGACCACCTGTGGTTTGGTCAGGAAAAACCTCGGGCAGAATGACATTTTCATGCATTTTTTTCAGCTGGAAAAACAAAACCATAACATTTTCGCAGTTATGGAGTTACACTATGAATCTTATGATTGTCATAATATTTATTTATAATTTATTCATGTGTTTATACAACAGATTTTCTTCCAACATGGTTAAGTGTCTGTTATATGTATTTGTTTGTCCAGTTAAGTCTTCCTATAAGTGGTCACAGTGGATAAATCAATTATTACTGTTCTAAAAAAAAGATAAGATGCAATATGATACCATTTTATTTGTGGAAAAAGACAACAGGGCTGACTGAAGTGCGGCACAATAAAACACAATTAAAGGAGGACACTCCAAGGGTAAAACAGCACAAACAAACAAAAAAGCCCCAAAACACAACATAAATTAGGAACAAAAGCAATAAAGTATTCTAAGAAACACATAAAATGGCTATCAGCACCTGACTCTGGGAGGTTTGGGTGATACTGAGTGGTATCAGTGGTAAACTCTGCTTCCATGATCCGAGGAAGGATTTGTGCTGCAAAGCCACAGAAGAGGTTTGTGGGAACCCATCACACATTCTAGATGTGTTAGAGGAGTTTCAGGAGATTGTTGGTCCCAATGTCTGCTACCCAGATTTTCCGAGTTTCAGAGTGAAATGGCAGGTTTTGCAATGAATAAAGCTACATTAAAGCTTCAGTCAACCATTCTGTTATCGATGCAACCGTCCTTTAGTGCAATGGATTTTAAAAAAATCCACTTAAATTGAAGATTCTCTATTCTTGTTATTTTTTTAAAT
>JBAMHX010000021.1:18798510-18811304 GCA_037177515.1 Pseudomugil tenellus
ATCCATCCATCCATCCATCCATCCATCCATCCATCCATCCATCCACCCATCCATCCATCCATCCACCCATCCACCCACCCATCCACCCATCCATCCATCCATCCATCCACCCATCCATCCATCAATCACTGCTTATTCCAATGCAAGATCCTAAGTGTATGGAACCAGGAGATTTACTATTAAAATAAATTAAAATAAATCGGTGGCCTATCTGTGTGGCGTTTGCATGTTCTCCCGTGTTATCGTGGGTTCTCTCTGGGTTCTTCCTCCCACAGTCCACAGACTTGGAGACTCTACATTGCCCGTAGGAGTGTGTGTCTGTGTGTATGCGTGTGGTTGTTTGTCTGTGTGTGTTGGCCCTGTGATGGACTGGCAACCTGTCACCCTGTGTCAGCTGGGATTGGCTCCAGCCCCCCCGCGAACATTCGGGAATAAGCAGTAGATAATGGATGGATAGATATTCCTGTAACATCATGCCCATGGTTATAAACACGTATCCAGCAAGCCTGACTGCATCATGTAATTTCTGTCTTTTGGGCTGCACAGTTCAGAACACCACTGAATCATATCTATTTCATGGCATTTCTGAAAGACAGGCTGTGAAGTTCTTTGAAACATTGAGCTGATGAATTCTTCCTTGCACACCTCAAATAATGCCCAAAATGTATACAGATGTAGCATATGTCTTAATAAGCTAGGAAAAGGGTATCGTTCTTTTTTCTCTATGAGCCAGATCAGAAGATTAAAGAAGTCGTCTCTCAGGAGGCGTGTAGGCAGAAATAATTTGACATGAGACAGAAATTAAATTCAAGGGGCTTGTGCCTTAAATTTAACAGTGTATAATTGAAACAACACAATATATATAAACCCAATATTTAAATATTAAAGCTTGGTATAGTTTCAGTTGAAAGTGCACTTTGGAACCACTGTTGTGAATAAGTTTACACAACAATAACTATACATTAAACATCAAACAACAAATACAATTGTCCACAGCTGCAAATCTAACACAACTGCACTGCAACTGCACTAAATAATACTTACAATAATCTCTGCAAATTCTCAAAAGGTGAACTAATTGATAAATGTCCATAAGTGTTTTTTTAAAGTCCATGAATTGATTAAAGAGCACAACAACTGTATGAATGCGAGTAGCTGGTAATAGAAGTGATTGCAGACAACAACCTCCTACCAAAATGGAGGAAGGATGAATTGTGTTGATGAGGTTAATTGTGGTTCTGGATCCTGCTGGTTTTAGCTTGCCATCATAGTTGTAGCCTAAGAAGGCACACCTGGCCTGTATTTAACAAGCCGGACCACTATTAGTAACCATTCTCAATGAAAATCCTAGCTAGTTTATGCTTTAGGTTAAGTCAATCAGTGTATACACATTCAATTCATTCCATAATCAATGTACATCACAACTTACATTTCAGCAATACAGTGTTAAAAATGCATTAAAATAATACTTAGACACATTTTTAGTTTGCATTATTAACCCATTCATGAAAGGTAGTTTAAAGTGCTGCAAGCACGCTATTGAGGCTTTTAGAATACAGGAGTAATTTTATAACCTGGATTACATCCTTCCCGCCTTAGTACTTGCAGGTCCTGTTGCATGAAAAAACAAAGCAAGAACGGACCAAAACAAAATGATTTAACGTCGACTGACGGCTAAAACATCTGACAGGCTGTGTAACAAGGTCTGTACTACGTAAATCAGCGAATTACTGAAGTCTTTGAGGTGGTAATCTCTGGTGGTTTGAACGTCTAACAGTAACGTCAGTGTCACGAACGGTGGATTTGCAGGAACTGACTCGTCAAGAGAGTTGCCATTGACATTTACTTCATCGGGTATACGTAAGGCAGTAGATAAGTCATCTTCAGATACCTCTAGATTATGTCCTTGTCCTTCAGATTCAGACTGTCCATCACTGTACACAACTGAGGGTGGGTTACTGGACAAAAATATGTTTTGTTGACGTTGCTCATCAGGTTGAACTGGAGGATCTGATGTTGGTGTTTGATTATCATTATACATAGCAACACTGATCAAACAGACTCACCAATTCCACTGAAGTTCTTCAAGACTTTCGGGGGGGGGGGGTGGGGGGCTTTATTGAACTCCTGGGGAATTTCTTTCTTTATCAATGTACTTATTTAGTTTAGTCTTGCTCAATACAAAACACTTGCAGGTATTTTTTTTTTTTTTTTTTAGCATTTTTACAGGGAATTACTGCAAGGGGCACCAGATGAAAGCATAGAACCAAAAAAGAGCAAATAGAGCAGAAGATAAAATCTATTTTTATATGCTAATTGCTCATTTCAGGTCAAGGGGAAGACACGGCACAGTGTAAAAAGAAAAACGCCAAGGGGAAAAGAAAAGGGTTCTATCTGGACCTCCAGTTGTGGATACATTTTACAAAAGCTGAATCCAGGCTGAGGCAGGAATACAGAAAAGCAAGTGTAGGTTGTATGAGGACGAGCCCTTTTTACACCCTGAGGAGCTCCATTACTTACAGCGGATGTGAGGCTAACAGTGTCATAGAAATCTTTGCTTGGCTTTATAAGAAGCAGTGGGGGGTGGGGGTGGGGTGGTTAGAAAACCCAGTGAAACAACCTCAGAGTGTCTCAAGTCAATGAATTCTCCCCTCACCTCCAGTAGGGAGTTTTGAGCCCTACATCACCATCACACCACTTTAAAGGTCAGTGTGAATCAGACACTGCATACTTACCAGGCCTTCTGACCTGGACAATCAAACAGCAGCCACAGGCCTTCTCACACAGACTGAGATGAGGAGGACTGTGTGCAATCAGCTGAAAGAGGCTGACCCTTCAGCCATGTCAGACCTTTTTTTAACCTTTCAGACAAGGTGAGTGTTTGCTGAGGAAAAGCTGGTACTGTTCCAAAACATAGTAAACTGGTGGAATTTGATATAACGGTCATTAAAAGCATATGAATGTGTCTTATACTGTCAACTTTATTGTAATATACTGCATATACCTGCAGCTTATGCTTATGTTTTTATCATATCAATGTGCAGTGATAGCATGGAGCCACCATGTCCATTAGACCAAAGGAATGACACATGTTTAAGTTTATCAAGACTCATGATGGAGACAATAAGCTTCTATTTAATCTCTTATTCTCTATAAGTTGGTCTCCATGTGACAAAGGCATGCCTCAAAACCTCTAAAACTCCATCCATTATCTACCGCTTGTTCCCAAACAGGGTCGCGGGGGGGCTGGAGCCAATCCCAGTTGACATTGGGCGAGAGGCAGGGTACACCCTGGACAGGTCGCCAGTCCATCACAGGGCAACACACATAGACAAAAAACCACACACACACACACACACACACACACACACACACACACACACACACACTCCTATGGACAATGTCTCCAACCAGCCTATCCCCAAGGTGCATGTCTTTGACCTGTGGGAGGAACCCGGAGGGAACAAAAATGACTTATAATAACAATAATTATTTTATTAAAAGAAAGCACTACTGTTCTAATAAAACAATAGTGGCACTTCATTACTCCCAAAGTTGGTTGTGCATTTAAAAATATCAAATCTGCAGATTCACCTGTTTGCTTATTACACAAGACACACAGCAGATGCAGCACTAACATCAAATGTTCAAAGTCAAACTGCAATATCAATATATGTAGTACAGCTGTACTACATTCCACACAGTACATTTACTACATTGTTACAATAATGCAGAACATCTTGTTAATGTATATATTTAGAGGATGAGACGTTCAGATACAAAGAATCAACACTTAAAGTTTGGAAAAAGTGGTAGTTCTAGTACCAGGTTACTCAGCCCCACAAGGCCTGCAGGTTTTCACTATGAACCCTCTTCAACACACCTGATCCAAATTAAAAGTTTGGTTAGATGTGTTGTTGAAGGGACATGTAAAAAAAAATGCACAGCTGCGAGTTGAATATTCTTGTTCTAGTAGAAACAGTAAACTCTAGTACCCATTTGCATTTAGACAAACTTGGTCAATATGTATAACCTGACAGCAGGTTTAAATGTCTGACGTATAAATGTTGAGTAACCTTTTTTACATTTGTGTTGCCGTAAGTCCAGAGGTTCTGCGATCAGTGGAGGAGAAGTAAGAGACCTCATGTTCTGAAAACTGCTGTGAGATGGACTGTGAGTTCATCTGTCATGTTCCTCCAAGGCAGGAATGGTATGATGTGTGTATCTAAAGTGACAGCAGGCTGAAGCAAACAAATCTCCTGTCCGTTGCTGTAGGTGTTTGGTTCAGTCCAAACATATCATCAACCTTACACCTTCATGCTAAAACTTTTGAACCAAAGATGGTAAAAATATCTGGAAATGTTATATTTGTATGATCTTGTGTCTTTGTAAAGCTTCTCTCTCATCTATACCTGTGCCTTTTCACTATTGACTGCAATGCATCATCTGAGCTGCAGCGTATGTGATGCAATTCAGTAACTGAGTCAAAGCTGCAGCATACGGAAAGGCACTTTGGTGCATTCAAATGTCATTGACTGCATGTTATAGCATCAGATGGATTCCTTTTTACTGTTATTTATGAAGTCAAAAGTAGAATTTTACTCTAATGTCTATGCATTTTAGCTTGAAACAGAATTTCCTGTCAATGCAATAAATTCTGTTCCTCATTGCAGTAATACAATGTCTTCCTCCTGTTTGAGTTTTCTGGTTTGCTTCACTTATTAAGTATGAGACACGTGATGGGCAGGGTAGGTTGCAAAATCTAAATGAAGAAAAGGACGTAGTGCTATTGCATTTTTCTGAAATAAAATGGGTCCCTAATATCTTTCTATCTATCCATTTATTGCCTCCTACCTATCATCTTCACAAGGGCAGCAGCATGAGCAGGAAAACCTACAGTTCCTGATCCCTGACCACATCTTCTAGCTCGTTTGGCTGGATTCGGAGGCATTCCCAAGTCATCAGAGACGCAGTCCTTCGAGCTCAACCTTGGTCTCCAGTGAAGGTTCCTCCTAATTGGATGTACCTGAAACGCCTCACGATGGAAGTGTCCAGGAGGCATCCTTACCAGATGCCACTCAGGTTAAGGTACCTGGTAAATCAATAAATCAAATCAAATAGTAAATCAAGAGCTTTACCTTCTTACATCAAATAGAGAAAAAAAATGCATTGTCCAATTCTTATAGTATTCCAGTTGAAACACTGACATTATTATTGAAGAAATTACTTCATTTCCTCTTCAAGATATTCTGAGGAGAAAAAGATTTGTGGGGACAATTTCTACCCGATAATAAGGACAATAACTAAAATTCCAACATTTAACTTACAAATATTAAAACATAGATGCATTTTCCTTTATTCACTCCATATATACTTTTTAATATGTTATTTAATTTTGGATCATTTTATGAATGGCCTGTTTACCTTAACAGAAACTGTGCTGTGCTTTGCTCCTAGTGCTGAAGGGCACAGCCACTGCAGCTCAGATGTAGAGCACCGATGGGCCTGAATCCCTATCGACGTAGTGCCAGTTTAAAAGCATTATATTGTACACAGGGGATGATAATCTCCTCCCACAGCAGGAGGAGCCATTGTCACAATGTAATCAGACTACAGTGTGTCTTGTTCTGATGATGCTCTTTGTGGATTGTGTTGCTATTTTGAGGAAAGCCCAATCAGACTAACCACTAGCTATTAAAACCAGCTGAGTGCTATTTTGTTCTCAATGATTGCATTCACGCAGGTAGTAAAAGGCTTAGATTACACCCAAGATGTTGATCTTTTGTTCTTCTCTGTTTTCACTTTTTGCCCTTTTCAGCATCTTACTTGGATTAAAATAAAACTTCCCCAGCAAAATTATTTACCTTAAAAAATATTCAGTGGCAGGAGTGACAGAAGATGACAGGGATGCTGACAGATTAAGGAAATCCTTGCATTAACTTTTATGGGCTCGAAGCGACCTGAGCTGTACTCTCAGTTCCCCCCAAAAGAAGCCAAAAGCCTTTTAAAATCCTGCAAAGGGAAAAGAAACATCCTTGAAATGATCAGATTACTATGTGTGTGTTTTTTATAGTAAAACATCAATAGTGTACACCAAAAACTAGAAATGTTAAACAGCATCTTCACATAGGTATTAGCTTCAATCTCTGACTACGTTTATTTTCAAAGCAAGATAAACAGAAACCCACATGGAGCTCAGTGCCAAGTTCAGAAAAGGATAATGTGGGATCCATCTACTCAGGGACTGTTACTAAGTAAAGCCCAAAAGCTTTCTGCAAACACTGTTGCATTGCTATTGCTTTATTTATTTATTCATTTACATCTCAGACCAGAATGTCTCCAAGTTATAATGTAACAGTAACATGTAAAATCTGTAGAATGAAAACATAAAGATATTAAGATAAACCAGACAGCATAATTCCCACCTTTATATTTTTATTCTGATATCATCATCAAAATTTTTACAAAACATTTTCTGACAATAATATACTCAAAGTAGAGCCATTTTGCGCTTGGACCAGGTCTCCACAAAAATGCGTTAGGTCTGAATACAGTAAAAAGAAAAAAAACAACATAAAAAATCCAAAATAAGAAAAAAAAAAGAACAAAACAACTACAAAAGAAAACAATGCAGCGCATATTTACACCCTACAGAAACCAGTGCCCTGTAGGAAATGGATGAAAAGCAGACAATGGGGATCCTGTTGTTTGTACGAACAGCATTTAACAAGCAGCAAAGTCAGAGGAAAAAAAGTCACTGAGCCCAAAAGAAAATAAAAAACTTCAGTCTGACATTTATCTCTTTCAGGTTTCCACTGCTTGCATTGACATGGTAACCGCTGGACAAGAATTCAACCCATTTAAATAAAAGCCTTTTTGCGCTTACATTAAATCCAATTAGGGCTGTAAACGGGCTTTGTCAGACAAACGAAAAAAGTGTTTTTCCCAGACAGAGGTTAATGATCCACCCCTTCCTTCTCTCTGCCACCTCTGACATGAGCAATGGCAGAAAAACAGAGTCGGGACAATGCGGGTCGAAGGTTAAAGACTTCCTGCTAATGTGAAACAGCGTGGAACAATAACAATCAATGGGGAACGGGCTGGCCTGAACATCAGTAATGGTGACGTTAGCTTGAGGAGGTAGAGGAGTGGGTGCCGTATTGTAAATACACCCACGCGCACACACACACATTCAGGCCATCTGGGTACATGCAGGGTAGTTTAGTCAGAAGCAATAACTCCTGTCTCTCTTTAGCATAACAAACTTATCAATTCTAACCGTTTTTCAGTCCGCACACACACTAATGTCGCACTAATAATGAAAGCAACCCAAACTGGAAAGTGGCAGATAAGCTTTTTTTGATTTAGTGCTCAGACATCCTCTCCACGTGTTTACACTCCGACTCTGAAGAGCCGTTTTCTATGTGCAGTACAGACGTGACCCATTGCTGCCTGCTGGTAAGACACAGATGTATGGCAGGGGAGGAAAAACTGCAAATACACGTCTGGTTTGGAATTAATTTTTCAAATCTATTTATCAAGTAATGGATCAGAGCCAACTGAACCGTCGCAGATGGCCTTGGGTGAACTGGAATGGATGGGTGTGTCAAACCTGCAGTACTTTATTATCATTCATCAAGGTACACAATATATACTTATTGTGTGTCCTGTGTCTCTGTGTATTGATGTGTGATTGCTTCTGCTGTGAAGGACTGACAAGTCAAATTGGATTCTGGGTGTAAATTTGTATGCATGTAGCTTTTGTATGTGAGCATGCATAGTAGATACTATGTAGACATTGCAAGTTTGCTTTTTGTTGAAGCTTTGTGCCATGTGTGACTACATAACACTTGCATGTGTGACTTGAATGTGTCAGAACCTGGCTTAAGCTGTTTTTGTCATTTCTTACGGTGAAAATAAAGCTTCCTGGGTCTTTCAGAAAGATCACAAATCTGCATTAGAAAGAAACGTCCTCACGCAAACCCATTTGTCCCTTGACATCCTTCCTATTATACACCATCTCTGTCTCCGTCTTTTCATCTCTTATGCTATCCCTCTTCCCTTGGCGATGTGCATTTAGCTTTTCCTCTCAGCATAAACACTAAAATATGACAGTTTTTACAGCTATTCTTTAGACCTTTATTCACCCCACCCCAAGAAAAAGGAAAAAGAGGATAAATCAGAAAAAAAGATCCCTGTGGGGACTGGAACCCGAACTCAAAGGGAGGAGATGGTTGGGAAGCCTGGGATGTACAAAACTGTAAACAAACACAGCAGAGGAGAAAATGAAGCCTGTTGGTATTGTGGGGCTAGCGCAGACGGTCCTGGAGTTCAGCTCAAACATGCACCATTAGCATGCAGCGCTTGTGCTTCCAGCTCCCTGATGGCAAAAGAAATGGACAAAAGACTAAATAATTACTGGCAGCAGGATTTAAACATTCCGCTGAACATATCTGATTTTATCAGGAAGGTAGTCATCATGAATCGAATGTTGATTAGCGACTGATTTAATTGTAGACATAAAAAGATTTTATTAGCATTTTTTAATTACACATGTAGGGCAAAGTAGCTTTGATCTCCATGTTCAGACTGAATTAAACCATTATCATTGCGCTGAAACCTGAAATAATTACGACACATAGGGTAGTAGGGCTTTAGAAGGGAGTCTGCAGTGAGAGCACCCAGCAAAGATCTCTGTTTCACAGCTGGAGTTGGGAAATTTATTTTAGGGGGAAACCAAAGCAGGGCATATAAGTGAGCAACTTGATTTCAAACCTGTGATGTCGTTCATGGCACGTGCTGCTGGTTGTAGGCCAGACCAGACAGGAAGTGTTGTATCTTTCTTACTCTTTGTCTCAGTTTGGTACTTCTACCTAACTGGGCAAAGTTTCCCAAAATATGAGCATGCGGACAGAAATAGAACATCATTAAACAGGTTCACCTGAGTCACCAAGCGGCAGACATGAAATTCAGGCCAAGGAGTTATCAGGGGTGATATAGAGCAAGGCAAGACAATACATGGATAGAATTAAGAGAGCTCTCATTATAAAGACATTGGCACAGCTGCTATTACAAAGTAAACTCCACCAGCACTATTAAGCAACCGTACTGAGCGAGTCATCTGCTTTATTTTGCAATGTCCTGTACAGGAAGGGGTCCATACCCTTCTTAGTGGTGATACAATAAAGACTTGTTGTTTTGGGTCTGGTTTTTCGTAAAACACTGAACAAAATAATGGCACATAAAAAAAAAGATAACTCCTGTAACAAACAGCATACTTCTTCTCCCCAAGTCAACCTTTAAATGGCAGACTGTGTTAAAATTCCTAAACAAGAGGTTTGGACAGGGATGCAGCTAACAACACATCATGCGACCACCACCTGCAACATGAACTATCAAACAAGTCTGAAGACAAGAACAGAAAAGGAAGTTTGGCGCTTTGAGAACATCACAACAACTAGGCTCCCAAAACTCTCCCTCTTCACGTGATTAAGTAAAATGAATGGACGTGAGAAATAATCTCAGTAATATCATTTGTGTATGACGGTAGAGTCATTGAGGGAGCAGATAGAAAAATAATCATCATTGAAACAACAAGAGCATTACAATAGGAACCTCCTCAAAGAGTCATCTTGGTAATATATTCCCACTGGAAAGCAAATAAGGCTCCTCTTCTTTCCCCAGTTTGGGTTTCAGAAGAAGTGAAGTTCATACTTTTGTTGTTCCTCTTTAAAGACTTATTATTTACACGATAAATAAGTTCTATTTACTTTTGTCCTTTGATTAGTCTTATAGAATTTCTTGACATCATCTTCGTACACTTCAAAAATGGTCTTTTTCGCTTCGAACCAAAAGGCAAAAAGAAAAAATGAACAAAAACTAAAAAGTGACCTCTATTTTCCTTCGTTGTCGTGAAAATGCATCCACTGTTTGACTCCTCGGATCAGTCAGTCGTTCTATGGGAGGACCAAGCAAAGCTTCCACAACTCCCTGGAGAGCGACTACTGACATGTAGACAACCACCTCGGTACACTGCTCAGATTACACAGATGCTGTTTGACAGGCACATCCCCATCATATGTGAAGTCCTCAACAGCTCCATACGACATTGAGCAGCAGTGTTTGACACGGGGGCCAAGGGGTTACTGAGTCCATAAAAGTCCAGTGCTGCAGGCACGCTTTCAGGAAACATAAAAAAAAGTCTGGCAATATTCCCAGTACGGTCCACAAGTTTATACCCAGGTCAAAAAGAAGTCAACGTGCTCGTTCAACATCCCCCACCAGGTATTGTTGTTTTCAGTGACGGAGAGGAGACGAGAGCATAAAGCGTTGAGCTTTGCCGGCCCAGCAAGATGCTGCTCTTCAAATAGTCCAGTGTGATGTCAAACATTGATTGACAATGTTTCAAATAACTGTTTGGGGCAGTGAGAGTGGTCTGACTTCTGGTACAAGTGGACCTTTTCTGTATTATGTACAAGCCTTGCTCTCAGATGTACGTATTTGCAAGTTCCCTTTGATTGCCTTTTCAAAGAATAGCCAGTAATTCAGCTAGGAAATAATCTTATGCAGTCACTTTTTTAATTTTCTGTTTTGTTTTTTTGTTTCTCCCTCTATGTAAAGGGCACCGTTATGTTTCTATGGAATACACGGCTCATGGCATCACTAGTATATGGAAAAAAAATGGATCAACTGATCACATGTTGGTAGAATCAGCTGATTTAATGATATGATAAATATCTCTTTAAAATTCCCAGTTCCACTACCCTAGTCTGAAGATGGTTTTGAGTTTGTTTTCTACAGTTAACCCTTGTTCATTTGAAAACAGGAAGGGGTTTGGTGGTCGTAACAGTAAGCTGCAGCAGCGTCTTACGTAGTACAACCTATATTTTATGTATGTGCATTAAAGAAAGTTATTAATAAACTCTTTGGTTTGACATGCACATAAACAGATTTCATTTTGAAACACAACATTAAGAGAAACAAACAAAAAAGCAGGATGTAAGCATATCTGAATGAATGATATCCAGTAGGTGTCCCAACCAGGAAGTAGAATATTTTTTGCAAAAATAAGCCTCCTGCACTTCACACAACCCCTGCCTTCTTTTATCTTTGTTTCTAATTTTCTGATTGAGATGTAGTGGTTATTGCACTTTCGCTCTTATTTTGCACACTTTGCTGCTGCTGCTGCTGTGAACAGTAAACCATTATGCTGACATGGAAAATGACAAAACCCTTATTTGGGAATAAAGTAATACCCCTTTGTCATATACTGACTTACCTCCTGTAATTCAGAAGAACGGAGTTTTCTATCATGTGTATTGAAAAGGAAAATCAAAAGCAGTGATGTCTCATCATGCTGTGTTATGATGAGAAACACAGCATGATGCTGTGTTTGTAAATAACAAATCCCTAAAGGCATAACTTCAACATGTTGTCCTTTAGTTTATGTAGTCATGTTCTTAAAAACAAGGCCCCGCTATGTAACCACCTCACCTGCCCCTTCATTGAAAAGTCATCGTGAATCAGAGACATTTGGCCCTTTTCCAATTTCACTAGCGTCCAAATTTGAGTGTTCCGGTGCGCTCAGCTGGAGGAAAGGGGCCTCCGGGACCTTCAGTTTGTGGTCTGAGGGGTGGTGGAGGGGAGCGAGGTCCTGGCACAGGGGGACCTATGCTGGCAGCAGATGGCACTGCAGGTAGGGCCACTGTCGGTATGGTTCCCCTATCACATGGCCCCAGGTCTTCAAGTCCCTCCAGACCCTGAGGTGGTCCCTCATAGCCCATGTTGAGCCTCAGGGGTTGGTGGGCCTGGCAGTAGTCTACAATAGGCTGCTCATAGCGGTAGAAGGTCAGCGCGCCCATCTGGTGGGGGACCTGTTTGGAAGGATAGAAAAGAGGAGGGATGGAATGGACATAATGGGGATATGGATATGGATGGTGAAGGTAATATAGAGGGAGAGAAGACGGGATAAAAGAAAGAGGATTTATTAGATATACACTTTCCCAGCAGGAGTAATAAATCTTATTTTCATTAGTTGTTTAGGTCCGTTTTAAACACCAAAAAGATAGAAATTAGTAGGTATGTGGTCACAAAGAGAATAAGAAGAAACAGTCCATAAAACAAACTTTGTTTCTTAGTTTTGATAGCGGGAGACAGCAGGCGCTTCGTAGTGGCTGTAATCAAACAGAAGTATTTATCCTAGCTGGAATTAAACCTTGAAGAAAATTACAGTTAAAAGCCACAGAAAGGAAAATAGTGAGATGTCCTCCTTTATGAGTATTTTCCTTATGTATTCTAAGGAATTATATCTCAAGAGACACCAGTTACTTATAGCAATTTATTGCTTGTCAGTACAGACTATCCAACAATAAACACATTTGTGTGGTGAGTTACATAATTGTAATTTTCACCACTTCATATGTGGTTCAGTAAACAGGTCATATTTTGCCAAAGGCATTGATACACTTCTTGTTTAAAAAGAAAAAGACGACTATAAGTCACTTTGATTTTCATTGTTTCCATATAGATTTTATTCCTCACATCTACGTGCGTTTAAAGATATAGTCAGTCAGTGTGTTCTGTGCTGTCCTTGGCTTTGTGGATGTCTGCCTGGAAACAGTCATTTTGTGGAACAATTTTTCTAAGTCATTCCTTGTTCTCAGCCATGAAAAAAAAATTGAAAAAAGATAACTTAAAATCAGTATAATAATTATAGTTATAATTATCTATCTATCTATCTATCTATCTATCTATCTATCTATCTATCTATCTATCTATCTATCTATCTATCTATC
>JBAMHX010000021.1:18815510-18826576 GCA_037177515.1 Pseudomugil tenellus
CTCTACATCACTCACATGTATGGAAGGAAAGATGACAACAGACCCCAGGTTAAAAAAAAGCCAAGTTCTCCTTTAACTTTTTTAAGAGGACCTTAACATCTGCTGATGGGGGGAGCACTCCAGAGTGATGTTAGGACACGTTATGTCTTTCCTAAAGATGCCAAGTGGTCTTGACAGAACAGCAGCACATGAGGCATGAAAGGAAGCTGGTGCAACCCAGATGACTGTGTATCAGAAATCACAGCTCAGATATCTGCTGTGTGGATTTTTATCTGGTTTCCTCCCACAGACCAAAGCCATGCGTGTTACTTTAACTGGTGACTCTAAATTGATTGTAGGTGTAACTGTGGCCATGCTCAGTTGTCTGTCCGTGAGCTCCTCCTGTGATGGAACGGTAACCTGTCCAGGGACGATTCCTGCCTCCTCTTTCACCCCTAAGGCAGCTGGCATAGGCTCCAGACTCCCGTCAGGATCACCAACAGGATAAACGATGGATGGATGAATTCCAGGTGGCAGAAAAAACAGATGGGCATTAAAAAGCAAAACAATTTGCCTGTATGAATTATGAATTGGAGTTTAAAACAGAGTGAGGTATTTTTCTCTCTGAGAGGATGGCATTTAAGAAGGATGATGGGCTTTGGTGCTCAAAAACATGTTTAGTTTAGTTTTTTCCATTTCTGCTTGCATTTAGGTTAAATTATGGATAGCTGACATTCCACAGAAAGTTCACTGGCGAATAAGGTCAAATGTGACATTGATCACAACAGCTTAGAACGGACTTCGCTTTGCAGAAATGAAGGTACCACTACTGCAGGGATGGGAGTCTCAGCACAAACAAACAGTTGCATTTCTAATGTGAGAACTCATGTTGGTGAATATGAACCCCTTGGTTTTGTATTACTTCCTGTAGCCCCAACCTGCCAGAAAGCAGAGAAAAAAACTCCTTCCATTCTCTCTGCTGCACCACTGGAAGGGCTTTTTCTTCTCTGGCTCTCTGCCACCATCAAACTGCATGTGTTTCAGCTGACAATGACTGGCATCCTGCCTTCTGGTGGATCTTAGCTCAGTATGACTGCACGCACTGTAAGGTCACCAGAAACCTCAAAACTTTGCTCAAGCAGATTAAACCAGTCTCTCCAGGTGCTCATAATCGGAAGCTTTTGCATGTTATGATATAACTGGACTGTTTGAATGAAGTGTGAGCATATTTTTTAATCTTCTGTGTGTTTTCCATAACAAGAGATTGTGCAAACCCATGACAGTCTGCAGATACTGTGTTCATCCTCGCAACAGCTTTAATTTGTTAGGATAATCAGTGACTCTTAAAAAGCCTCAAATCCCATAAGTTAGTTTTTACAGCTTTTCAGCGCCCTTTAGAAGTTTTGTTTCTCTTTGCATTCATGCTTTTATGAGCAGCTAAGGAGGCAGTAACAGCGCCACAGGCAGACAATGCTAATGCCTCCCTGGGCTTTAGGAGCATTACGGTTCAAAAGTATGCCGCTTTTCCTGCCAAACACTTTGATCCTCTCAAGTCGCTGTATGGTGGCACGCAGAAGCATAACAAAGTAAAGAGGAGTTGCAAAGGACTCCAACTAAAATACTGCTTTGGCTTAGCTTTTCTAATAATCATATTACATTTTAAGCTTTATTTCTGTAAATCCTTCAGGTAAGTTGGGAATAATTCTTTATTTTTACTGTGAAAACCATTTAGTTTTCCGTATGTTGTTCAATTTGTTACCCCTTTCAAATGAATCCCACTGTATTCCATAAAATGTGACCATTAGTGTATTAGTTCTCTGTACATAAATCTTTAATATTATCATAAGTCATTCTTGTTTTCATGAAGAGGCACAACTCATTATGGGAAATTAGAGAAACAAAGCATGACCAAGTAATTGTTAAACTGCTTTCTTTCTTTTCTGCTCCTTTTCCCTCTTGTCTTATTGCTGTAAGACTTCAGATGTAGCTCCAGAGTTCCTTCTGGACCATTTATATTTAATGCAGAAAGTGATTCATATTTGATGTTAAGGTTCTGTGTTTATATGAAAACTGTTTTAGCGTAACAACGTTCTACAGTTCGGTGTTGTACAAAAGTGCTTACTCTAGTTGAGAACAATATAACATTTCTCTCTGCAAATTAAATATGCAATCAGAGTCTAATGTAGCCTGTTGGTAATATAATGAAGATGGGAATAATGAGGTGGCGCAGTTATCATGCTTTACTGCTCTCGCGACATTCGGTTCAATCCAGTTCTAACAATTCTGCTCAACTAAATTTAGTGGTGATAGGAAACAGTGATATGATGTAGAAGGATTTGTAGCATGCTTATGCATTTGGTAGTCTTTTAATTTTAACTTTGTGAAGCAGCAGGAGCAATCACACCATATTCATTAAGCAGATGCTTTTATCCAAGGCAATTTACAATAGAAAAGCCTTTTAAGGATCTTTCCTAGGGATACTTTAGCAACTCAGTGTAGACTCATGGAAGTCATGGAAGTCATGGAAAATGCTTCAAGAAATGGATTTTAAAAAACTTTTTGTTCTTGCTCCAGCACTTAATAAAGAAAGTGTCACAGTCACACTTTGAGTTTCACATTTGTATCACTGAGCAACTCACGGACCCATCCTGTTGGTTATTTAGATCATTGTCTGTGAGTTGTTTACCATCCTTATCAACACGCAAGGTTGATAAGTTTATAAGTGTTGTGATAACACAAACTGAAGGTGCCAATGGATGTGAAATTACCTGGAGAGAAGAGTCAGTGCTGCAGGTGATAACTAGGGCAAAACGTGTTGCTTATACAGGGAAACACTTCACTGGTGACAATGAACTAAATGACCTTCAGAGTGCTGGGTCAGTAAGTGACAGACATGTGAAACCCAGTGACCCTCCAAGTGTGAATGCTGTAGCAGCCTATGGGACCTGCAGCACTTACAGGTATCCAGCATTTTAGACCCTTCAACCTACAAACATGATAAATTTGCGATCACACAGAAACCAGAATACCATCTGGCCTACAGCCCCCCCCATCCAGTGCTACTTGCATGATTATATCAAAACCACAATCACCTTGTATGTATATTGAAGTCAGTGATTCTCCAAATCATGAATAACACCTGTCACCATCCACAAACCATGCTTACAGAACGTTTGTATTTATTGGTTTTATTATTATTGCTATTTCCTTTCTGTCCATTTTAATATAACACGGTGCATTAAAGTTGGTTTGGTCTACATTCTGTCATCGAGAAGGCATCAGTATAGAGACTAGACCACAAAAATCCACCCAAGCCAGAGAAAAACCTGACAGTGTGCCCAGTACATCCTTTCTAATCTTCCTGATTTTTTTCCATAACGATCTCTGATTGGTTGGCCCTTCTGTGAGATATACTGATCACGTAAACAATGCCCTTACATAGCAACAAGAAACCTCATCTGAAAATAAGAGCATTTGTTTATTTGTTGACATCTCCATGAAAAAATTAATTGTGCCAGAAAATAACAATTTTCGTTACCTAACACACTTTTTGTGTGAAGTACAAGGAAGGGAAGACATCTCCAGATGAGTTTCAATGATCTATAATCATATGAGCACTTCTCACTTAAACACGCAGCACCAACCTGAGCAACAGTGGCTTCCATAGAGTTAATAGGTTTCACGGGTTTAAGTTTTCTTTATGTTCTCAACAATAAGACTGTGTGAGTTCATAAACATGCTAATTAAGTCAATAAAACTCTAATATATAAAGTCAGGAAAACCATAATCACAATCCGTCTGCACAGTGAGTGCTTACGTAAAAGCATGTGCAAGGCCATGTGTGCATGTGGTTGTTTACTGGTGTGCATTGCTGTGTGGGTGAGCATCTTTCTCAGACATGTGGTTGTCGGCTCAGTTTAGGTGTTGAAAGGCGGGCAGCGATGACACGGAGCCCAGCAATCAGCTTTTCAGAAGACATCTGAGGACGTGTGAAGCTAAACAACATCAGTTTGTTTTCAGACAGCGCATCCTGAGAGGAAGACGTACCCAACTGCTTGTGTTAATGTGTGTATGTATCCAGTGTTTATTCATGTCTAAGATAAATGTTGATTTATAGCGAACTTTTTTTACAATTATTACTCTTTTTTATTTTTTGGACCAACCCCACAAAAATATCTGGGTATTTTTTATCTACAGTTTACCTGCATAAGTCTCAGTAATATCGCCTGTTCCGGTTTTAGTCATGCTTCAACTCACTCAAATGGAAACTGTTTAAAATACGCAGCTTTTGCTATGATAGGTAAATAGTAGAAAAAGTAGAAAACTCTTTTCCACTTTGGAAAAAATATCACTTTGCAGAAGCTGCTGTGACTGGCGCATTAGTGTCTGGAAAACAGACGTCCAGCACCTGGAATGGAAGAGTAATAAGGGGTCAGCTAACTTCTGCCATGGAGCACACCACCTGAAATTTCCCCTTAAAACTGTGAGACAAAATGAGCTCACATGTCCACATTTTAACTAATTAATTCTCTAAACAAGCCATTAGCCTCCCGCTAATTCCTTAATGACCTGATGCCTCTTTATGTGCACGGACTCTTCATTATATGTCTCTGACACCGCACACTGACAGACAATTTCAAAAAGAAAGAAAGACAAAAAAAAAACTTGTATGAAACTCTGCTCAGTAAGCTGTTTTAAAAGAAGGAAAGTGAGGGAGGAAAAATGTGGAAAAACAAGGAAGGAAACAGGATGGAGGGCCCCTTCACGCACCAGTGGGTGCCCACTGTCGGCTCATCGCAGCCACCTCCTTCTCTACGCTATGTACAGTAAAGGAATTCTGCAGGCTATGGCAAATGGGCCATGAAATGTTACTCAATGCTCAACACGTTCCTTGCTCTGGTTTGCTTTCACACATACACGATGAAGAATACACAATTACACAAGTAATGAAGGTAAAGGCTGAGTATCAGTGGAGCAACGTAAATGAGAAAGAGCTTGAATTGTTCAATAAAAGTTCAGTGACATTGCAGATTATTGCAGACTCTCATGTTGTCTCCTTCCTGTTTGTAGAGATCAGGGCCACAACTAGCAGTTAGCATAATTACTACTTTATGTTGTGAAATTCAATAGCTTGTTTTGCCTCACCTGTGTTTGAGGCTCAACAGTTTAATTTTTCATGATAGCTTTTACTTCTTTAGCGGATGTAATATTCTACTTTCATATCATTTCTCCTAAAACTTTAATTATTCTTTAAAGAAAAGACAATAATGACTGTGCAAAATTTCGCACTGTAATAAACAGATTATCATGAGACATGATCTATTGATCAGTTTATGACAACTTTACCTTTTTGTTGCATTTGTGGGGGCACAAAATAACAAAAGATAATAATTATGTCTTGTCTTTTTATCTAATTGTTAAAAAAATGTTAAACATCTTCAGCAGTTGAAAATGTCTTCAGCAGGGGGCTGGAAAAATGTGCAAAATTAACCATTAATTTGCATATTTGTATTTGTTTTTAATGAGCAATAAATCATTTTTAAGCCTTAATCGACTACAGACCAACGGGTGGGCACAGTTTAAATGAATAATCCCTACAGAAAGCATTCCCAGTTTGATGAACCCACTTCTGAGTGTGCACATGTGACTGTCTGTGTGAATGACTCACATTTTAGTCAACAGTTATTGTTGGTTACAAATACTTTCACGGTTTTTGTAACTCCATGAAACCCTGCATTCCCAGTTTTACAATTTGAGCAAACAGGTTTTTAATTTATGTGCTCACCTCATAAAGCACTCATCCAGTTTGTGTATTGTGTTTAATAAGAAGCCCCTTTTGTAGATATATATACACATATATACACACCTGCTTGCAAAAACCATGAAAATAGGTAAAAGGCTGAGAGCATTTCCCACTAGACATTTCATCCACTCACAACAACAGAGTCAATACTGGTTAGTTTTGTTCCAAACATATTCTATTAGGTAAAAGAAAAGCATTACTTTTAGTTCAGATATGGTTAATTTTGTCCCACACTGCTTTGTAATAGAAACATATTTGGCTTTTAGAGCACATGAACTGAAGTTAGACACACTACATCTTTTAGTAAAATCTCTCCTTAAAATGTTCCTCTTTGGGAATGTTGGGTTCTTGTACGACACATTTAATTGACATGTTTTTTATGTTTATTTGTTTTTATCTGTGAATTGCTCATCTGGCTCTAATGGTTACTTTTCATTAAGCCCTTTCTTTGAGCAATCGTAAATGAAATTAATATTGCTTCTGCTGTTGTGATTGTTTTATAAACCTTTTCCAATATTACTTGACTTTTCTGATCTTTATTCATTGATTAATATGCTGCCCATGAATCTAATCCTGCTACATTTAATTGAATTATTTTTGTTTTAGGGTAATTACAGCTAACTTGATTTTAATTTGTTGCGTGAAAGACAACATTTTCTTTGAAAAGTCATATTCGTACCATTTATTTTATTTGGATAACAAATAGTACTTTCAGAATGCATATTACTCCATTCAACTTCATACAATGCTGTTACGTACTCAACAACAACAGATTGGAGAGAAAAAAGGATGAGATTATTGTCTTGCAGTCGTTTGGAAATTCTAGCAGTTTGACACATCACCTTTTTTTCTCATGTGGTGTTTACCACGTGCTGTGGGACTGGTTACAAATGTGGAAAATTGGAAACTGGAAAATTGTCATTCCTGGATTCTTGCTGATGAGAATGGTTCAACACAGTATAAGGATGAGTTCTGATGGAAAGCTGGATGCGATACTAGAGAAGACGTTTAGCCTGCACACACCCCAGTCCTGCAATGGACAAGCTTTTTATGACAGGAAGTAAACAGGATCAAATACACTTTGATGTTGCCGCCTTGAGAAAAAAAAATCTGTAATATTCCTTATTTTTTTTCCAGGGCAGCGACACCATATTTATTAGCTTTATTTGTTTTTCTTCACTGCTTTATTGCAACCTTTTCACCATCTCCTGAAGCTAACTTGAGCTCAGATTGTTGTTTAGGATTAAGACTATTCTACTATGTCTAAGTGATTCTGTTCCTTTGGTTCCTGTAATGTCATGAGAAAAAACACAATAACGTCACACGTGTGTTACCATTATGACAAATCTTTCTCCTTTCAAAGCCAGGTCTCCTGGTACTCATTTAACTGGACTTACATTCATTAACTACTGCTTTTGTTTCCCACCTTGTGGAGGGATAATGTTCAATTAGTATGCCTCTAATTTGTGCAGTTACAAATTATGGGCTGCAGGTGGAAGGGTCCCAGTAGACCCTCGCAGACCAGTGTGGATGATGACATTTACATTACAGAAACTATGAACTGATCCTTGTTATGCAAGTTAAACATAATAATTATGACTAATTTCCATGATGGTCATTCCAGTTTATATTTGTCTGTTGATATCACCCAAGCGAGTTAGTAAAGGAATAGTTCAAATAAAAGCAAACATGTAACCCATTAAAGAGAGGATGGTGCAATAACATAATCCCATCACAGGAACTGAGTGCAGCTAAACCCATCTGAGGGATTTTATTTTATGTTATCTATATACATGCAAATGATCAAAGTCAGGGCATGCTGATTTATTTCACGCTCTAACAAACAATCCTCAATTGCCTTCAGCTCCATTTATACCATCAATCGTCAGCATGGATTCAAGTGTCCAAATGGATATTAAGAAGGCAGAGTGAAATGCTGTGTCAAAGCAGAACAATTTGTAGTTTCATGTCTACTGTCTCACTGTAAAACCAAGGTTTCCAAATATCTTTGTTGGTGACGCATTATGTTGGACGTCACGTTGGCGCAGGCGGTATGTCTGAGTAATGAGCATGACCCAACATAAATGCTGTGTGGCCAACTTGGCTCTGCATTGGAAGCGTTAGTCGCACTTTAATCAGGCATATTGGGGAGGAGTGTGCCTTGGAAGGCAGACTGAGGCTTTTAAAGACCTAACTAATAAGACATGTCAAAGGTAGCTGGAAAGAAGCCAGGACTGGTATGCAAACCTTCCTTATCGGCCTCCTATCCTCTCACTACATCCCAACATTAACAACATCTGGACACAGATGGCCTTTTAACAAAGCAACACATGTACGGATGTAAACTAACAAAGCAACATGTGGCAAGGCTGATCATTAACTCCCCTTTTTTTCTTGAGGTTTTTTTTTTTAACTTATTTTACAAAGTTAACAAAAGGTTAAAAAACGTTTTTAAAAAAACAGTCCTTGTTTCTTAAATCAACACTTTCTATTTCCCAAATTAAAGTGTGAAATAGTTGTTTGCTTTAATTATTGCTTAGTAAAGTGTTCTTCAGGATACTTTTTTTTCTGTTTGTGAACTATTGCATAAATAAAAAGGGACAGTGTTGAAGCTGCAACCATTAATATGCAGATATTTAATATGAGTTATGTGCAGAATAGCTATGTCTTCATTTATTTTAATGTAATACTTACAGTAGTTTTCCTCTGTGTCAGTAGATTAATTACATTAGCTGCTAGAAACTTTAAAACATGTAACTTATTATACAATTCAAAATGTTTGAAAAGAAAAAGAAAAATCTGCTCCTCACTGGTCCAAAACAGCACATATAGACCTGTATTACTCCCCCCCACCACCACCACCACAAAAGGTAGACTTCATGTAGAATCAGTGTGTGAACACTTAACTACACATTTGATGCTCTCTTCTGAGTTGAAATGGTGAGCCAGAGCCAGCTACTGATATCAGATAATATTTATTGATTGATCATCAGCAAATGTGACGACTTCACTAAAAAAATGGGTTTTTGCCGTTTCCTGGGCTGCAACATTCAGGTGATTATTCATCCGTCTTAAACAGTCATGAAAGCTGCAAGGCACATCCAAGCAAGTTCAATCAATGGTCAGAACGGGAAATGCTCAGACAAACAACCAAAAACATGAGAGCTACATCGCAGACCCATCTCAGAATCTTAAATGTCAAAGTTCACAACATTGCAGTTACTGAAAGGCTGAATGAGTAGGACTTATTCAGAGGGGTATGGCCAGGAAAAAGCCTCTTCTACAATGCAACACGCCAGCCCAGAATGTCTAGCTCAAACATACCTTATCAGCACTAAATGAAAAGCATGGTGGTTATTATTTGGGCTATTTTTACATCCAGATGAACTGGACACCTTACTCAACCACACACTCCTCCGTATATCAGAAGCCTAAATTAAATATGAATAGCATATGTTCACACTAACACTACCTGCAAAGAAAATGAGCTAAATTCTCTAACAGAAGATGACATTAAGTCGTCTTTTGGAGATTTAATGCCGTCTTCAACAGCAATGAAGAGTGACAACGTCAGGCAGAAAATTACTTCAAGTTCTTATACTGCTAAAGGTGGTTCTGCACAATACTGACTCATTGGATGGTGTTGTTTTTCATACGCTGCCTCTGCATTAATGTCTAGCTTTTACTCATGGTGGTTTATTGTGTGTAAGAATGACTTTCCACACACCAACCTGCACCAGCTTTCCAACTATTAACAGGTAAAATGAAGAACACGTTTCATCCTGTTGCAGTGAAGTGTTCAGTTTGTTTTTGCATTCCCTTTTTATTTTTGCCAGTTTTCATATTGGGGTGACAGGTGCCTATGTGCTAATTTTCTCTTGAGGTTAATTGGTGACTAGATAATCCAAAGATGGCCCCATGCTTGTTTTTTTCTATCTCGCCATTCTCATCTAACAACACTGTGTTAAAATGGTCCTTTGTATTGTCTTCCACTTTAGTGCATCATCCACTGCCCACTTATTACGCTGAAAATTGAGAAAAACACAGTAATACACTGCAATTATTTGTCGAACTGCTTCCAGTAAATTTCTAGGTGAAAAGTTGCACCAGTGGACTAGCATACATGAAAGTTGTTCACAATCACAGCCACTACTCTGAATGAAATGATAACAATAACTTATTTGGCAGTAATTATGATAGATTGCGGTTTGTTGAATTAATGAGGAGGCGTATGTTTTCATCTGAAAAGGTAATTAGCTACAGGGCTTAAGTAATCGCAGGAAAATCCAGGTCATTACAGACAATCCCTGAGGGGACAGTTTAGCGTAGACTTGCGGCAGAACAAATCCCTCAAGAGAAAACCTTTCCGCTGAAAAACTCTGACCTGACTGTTCCTTTGAGCCTGTAACATTTCTGTCTGAATTTTAATGAGAAGCAGTGCAGATGAAGCTGAAACGCAGATGTCTGAAAGTCTAGGAATCTGTGGTAAATAAATTCTTTAGTCATGTTACATTTGCTTGACAAGTGGACTCTAATGCCGCCTTCATCTCTTACTATTTGCTTTGATATGATTATTGCAATTCCAAATGAAAGCTGTAATTATATTGGTCTGTGTTTCTTTTAATTCATCTAGCCCGATATTAATACAAATAATTAAAAAGTATAATAAAAGGAATACAGATTTTATTAATCATTGGGCAGGAAACTTTTTTTTTTGCTCTTTCTGCATGTTGTAGACCTGATAAGTGTTTTTTTTTCCATCTTTCTGTTTGTCAGGGACGAGTAGGAAATTTATGGAGGCCAGATGTAACGTCCTCCACTGGTTACCATAAGTTTCTAAATGAAAGGAAGGACACTTATCCTGGAGTTCACCTGTTGAGATGAGTAAAGAAAAACATTTTCAATGGAGAGATTCATGTAAAACCGTAATAAGGACAGAAATGATTACATCCCGTCTGCATGAGCTTGAATACAGAATACAGCATGTTGCTGTGAGGCAGGACGTGCTAACACTGACACACAGGACTGTGTTTTTTCCACTGGAATGCTTTTGTTTTGGTAAATGGTCATTAAAATGGCCTGAATTCCCGAATCCCAGATAAATATTTCTTCATGTGGCTCTTGGTGATTGCTGTTGTAATGTGGCAAAAATGGTGTTTATTGAAATTGCAGCAGCACTCAGATCAGCAGCTCCTTTACTTTGTGATTGGTGTATGGGGGGGGGGGGGGGGGGGGGGGGGGGGGGGGGGGGGGGGGGGGGGGGGGGGGGGGGGGGGGGGGGGGG
>JBAMHX010000021.1:18849871-18869469 GCA_037177515.1 Pseudomugil tenellus
TGTGTGTGTGTATGTGTGTGTGTATATATATATTTATATATACACACACACACACATGTTTGACTGGTTGGCCCAGACACGCTCCAACCATTATTAGCCTTCAGCTCCCAAATTGATTAAGTACGTTAATTAAACGTGACTTAAAACTAGTAATTCCTTTTTTTCTTGTTTCTTGCTCTCGGAGAACTTTGGCCTGTGCTGCTGAGTTCATCCATTGCAGCAACTGTAACTTTTCACTGCCGAATGACCTGCATGTGAGTTATTTGAGGTCCGAGGCAGCTGTAGATCGTGTACTGATACGTCTTCTGTGAGCCGCAGCTCAGGGTTGCAGCTGTAAAGAAAATCGCACAGCAAGAAGCACAACTATCTCATTGTGACTTGATGGCTCTTTGTGAAGCTTGATGAAAGTCATCATTAAAGTTGCATAATGCCTCTTGACTGCCAACGACAATAACTTATGACATCTGTCTGAGTGTATCATGTTGGCTGTCACAAGCAGTTAAGAGCCAGTTCTCGCGGTAATCACTATGAAGATGGATTAGTGGAGATTTCGGAAGACACAGCTACATTGTTTGCTGTCAAACGACTGCAAGATTTCTACGCTATGAATAGAAAGGTAACACTGTCAGCTTAGCCAGGCTCTAATGATGGCGGAGCAGCTCACTACATTTCTGAACAGACTATTTTCACACATTTTCAACAGATGCGTGTATATTTTTCTCCTTTTTCAGTATGTGTTTCATCATTCTTTTAGTTTATTTCTGCTGCTTTCCAATGAAACAAGTAAACAATGAACAAATGAAAGCTCTAGAAATATAGATGAAAACAAACTTGAGAGGAACTTTGAAAAGCCACAGGAATAGTGAATTTACACGACACCTTGCATCTCTGTCTGCAGGGTTTAGCTTCAAGTTAAGAAGAAAGCAACAAAGTCAGGGATGAAAGCCTTGATTGGGGAGGGAAAGCATATGCAGAAAGGACTTTGCTATTGGGAAAGGTAAGTCTATTTACAGCCCCAGTGTCTTGGGAAAAAGTGAGGAAGAGAGTTAGACAAAGCGCTTGGGGAAAGATTTCACCAATGTACAAGGCAAACAAACATAAAGAACGTGGGGTGAAAAACAGGGCTTCAAAGCCTGCAGGTGATTTTAAAAAAAGAATTTCATTAGCATGGACTGAAGGACAACTATAAAGGAAATGGATAATGGGAAAAAGCTATTGTAATTTTAGAATATAAGGTAACTGTACTGCTAACGTTAATTATGGTTTTATAGATTGTATGAGAGGGGAAGAATATGGCTGAAAGAATTCAAATTCAGCAAAAAAGCATGAGCGGTACTTGATAAAATCATTGACACTAGATGAAGAAAAGGCCTGTTGCTTATTGAATGACATTAAATCATTCAGCCATCTCTGAAAATAATTGACTGACACATGTATGAAGACAAATGACAAATACTGATGCTGCTGCGGTTGTGTCCGGAGACTGCAGGCTCAGGATCTGCATTTTCTCAGCTTCCTTTCACTCCATCTACTGGCTTTACAGGCCCTTATGTCTCATTTTAGCACCTGTCAGATGTGTTGTTGCAAGTGTTGTGGATTTAGCTGCGTTTTCCTGTTGCTTACACATCCTGTTAACCTACATAGCTGTGTAAATTGGAAGGTGGTTGACGAGGTGTGCTACGCAGTTTTGGTACATTTCAGATTGCATCTTTGAGAATTTCTAATCTTGGAGTCCAGTGGATTCTGCTCTTCTGTCGAGCACCTATATAGGATGTGAATCCTCTCCAAGGATCTTGACAGATGTCTCATTTAGAATCTATCAGGGAGTAATATCCCAGAGCAACTACTGTATATCTGATAACTGACGGTGCACAACCCCTCACTTCCTTCTCCATTTCCTGAGAGGAAACCATCAGAGAGAGCACTGCAGTGCCCACAGTCCTTTATTTGCTGTGTTAAAAATGACCAGAGCAAAGGGGCATTTTCTAAGTGTATTTGTGTTGATGGAAAAAAAGAAAAGAAGGAAAGATCCCTTTTTTCACCTGCTAAATTAATCTGACCCTGTTTTCAGTATGGATGAGACTAATGGAATTCAATCTGACACATTTTCGTCATTATAAAATGTTTTTCACATGTGTGAATGTGTAAAATGTAAAAATCCACCTTACAAAATCACCGACACAGCAGGATACAGGAACGCCAAGTTTACAAAGCCGTACGAGCATTTCTGGATTCATATGGAGCCAGTCGAATGGTCATTTCTGTCTGGTGCTTTCAGCCACTCTTTATGAGACAGAGCTGGGTTGAATACATGCTAGCTGTCCACACTGCACATGAACCAATTTTAGATGAAACCCACACAGGCCAAGGAGTTTTCTTTTTCTGTGCGCTACATTTCCCTTTGACATCTTAAAAGCCATTAGTTCAGCATTGCACACCAATGCTTTACACAATAGGACTCGCAATGTTGCCTTTTAGACATTATACAGGGACAAACAACAAAGCACTTGCATAGAAGGATGAAAAGGATAAAAAAAACTCTTTAAAACAGAAACATGGTAATTCAGAGTGAACCAATTGAGGCAGGGTGCCGGAAAGAGGGGGGGATAAAAGCTGGGTTAAAAAAGAGAATCTTTAAAACATAAAAACCTTGACGTTTTGTCTGAGACAGCTAAATCCATTAAGTTTTAATAAAGGGACCATCACTAGGGCAATAAACTTCATGGAGTCTCTAAACCTTGACATGACTGACTTTGTGTTTTTATGGATTGACAAAGTATATTCAAGTATCCTCTAAGTGATCTTCAGACTACAACTTTTATATACGACTGTATTTCCCAAAACATTGGAATATAATAGACTTAATATAGTGTAAAAATCTAGCATATCCTTTAACCTTGAGCCAAATTATTGCATTTAATCCATCAGTCAGACATTCAGATATTATGAGTTCAGTTGCCTGGCCTACTTAAGAGGAACTCTATGAGACACTGAAATGTATGGAGCAACATACTTAATATTCACTTCCCTTTGAGGTGGATTTCTCTCCCTATCAGACTTTCAAATTAGCCTTTTTTTTGTTCTTAGCATCCCTGTCCTCTTTCATCCTCTCCTTCTTTTCTCTTTTGTTTCCTGCATGCAGGTGGATACTCAGATAAAGAAGCAATTGTTCCAATAAAACTAGATGTGTTTCTGCATATAGTGCCACTTTATGAAATTACTTTTGACATATCAAAGGTCATTGCAAAGACCTCTCAAACCTTTTTAAAGCAAAACCAAACAAATATTTTCAATAACCAGCAGAGGCCATGAATGGGTCCAGTTTGCTACACTGATCATCTGAACAGATGTTGGCATTACTCATCTAAGAATAAAATACATGAAATAGAAGATATTCATTATGCATAGCAACAACACAGAACAAACCAGATGTGGCAATGTAAGAAAATGTACCAATTAAACAAAACTATGATTTTTTTAAACAGAATATCTTTAAATTTCACACAGATGGAACTCAGCATTCAGCTCCAAACCAGCAATTTACCAGCATTGACCAAGCAGCACCCTTTGATCAGCCCTTAATGACACTTAACGCAATCGCAATAGACAGCCCTTCTTATTAAGTGTGGAACAGATGTTGTACCAAGGAGATCTTGCAGTTTTAATTAGCCTCTGATACTAAATACATTAGCGCCTGCAGACAGTGCAGTTTAAAATATAACGGCACGCTGCAAGAGCTGAACCCTGTAAACAATCTAAAGAGAGGTCATTGAATTGGGGGTGGGATGGGGTGGGGATGAGTCAAGTAGAACCATCAACGGTGGTTGTTAGGAGAGAGGAAATCGTAGGGCGCTGTCACAAACAGTGATTTGATCGTATACTCCTTCTGTCATCTGTGGGTTGAGCTGCAGTTAAAGAGATTTGTAGCCAAATCTATGGCTTTAAAACATCTGCTGCTTTATCTATAGAGTGGCATCATGCTGTGTCTACGCAGAAGAAGTCTGGAAGGAAACAATCACCATTTCTTTCCCCATATGACTCCTCTTAACAGCACAATATTACAGTGGCTGTAATTCATTCAAACAGGTGCACTCACGAGCCCAGTTTGAAGCTTGCAGTGCAGAACACACATGGATGCAGTTGCAAGAAGAAAATACAAGTATTATTAACTTCTGGATTGGAAACCCATATCACAGTGAAAAACAATTTCAAAAACCCATGACACCATGAGGGGCAATACCCCCAAAACTATCAATTTACAGTTGAGAATTATTGACTGGTCTTATGCTTGACACCGAGACTTTATTCTAACCACAACGAATTCTGAGGGGATTTTCCAATAGATGTCTGCTGAGGCTATAATACCGTCCGTCTACAGCTCTGCACTCCTGCTCCCCTGAAAGCAATTCTCAATGCCATGCACAATTCCATTTGCTAACTTATCCTCCACACACACATACCCACGCATACAAAGGGGGCACAAGGTTGATTGCCTTTTGTCCACCCCTGAAAGCCCGGCCACCTGAATCCGGCTCACCTTCAATAGGGTTCATTATGGCAGCTGTGCTCCCAGCCAGCTGCTGCTTGACACTGGAGACATGGGTTCGTCTCTCTGGCCCTACTGCCGGCTCTGCTGAGCACATATACCAAATACAAATACCAAGTCAAATTCCTTGTATGTTTACGTACGTACTTGGCAATAAAGCTGATTCTGATTCTGATTCTGATATAGCCCTGAACCCTTCACCTTGTTTGGCCTGCCATATAGCATAAGGCCCCAAAGTTCTTTCCCAGCACTAACTGGCCAGCCTCTTGGCTTTATGTCTGCCCCCCAAGGCCACATCCACAAGCGACATCACAACAATAGCAATTCCTCTCCCTCTAAACCATCTTGAGCCTGGTGTCTGTAAATTACACTGTACACGGCTGATGTGAACAGCTCCCTCTTTAACAGCGACAGAAATGAATCCCCTGTTAGAGATTATTGTGGCATGTAACAGCCCATGAGTGGCCCAGTTTGAAGGCTTTAACAAGGTTAAATGAGTGTACTGGGATGGTTAGGAAATGAGGGGATGGGGTTTGATGTTGGGGAGCAACATAGAAGGGAGTGCGGTCGGAGATTTTGCAATTTATAAAAGCATGATGATGCATCATGAGCCTTTATATACTCATAAACACCCCCGCTTGCACCACAGGCAGTAAAGACAGAGCGACGGGAACAACAGTAAACGCAGCACAAACAGACTTCAGGCGGGTGGCCGCCGCCATGTGAAAGCAGACATAATGGAAAGCTTTTAATAGGAAATGTCCCCACTTAAACTTTAATCTACCCAAGCATCATATTAACCAGACCTGTAATGACACAGATGGAGCGAAATCGTTGAAATCGAAGCATGAACTGACCGAAAAGTGAAGCGCAAATCCTGTATGATAGTTGATGCTTTGGTCATCGCACTGCAGACATTTTATTTAGCTTTTTCTTTGCTTAGAGGGATAAACACTGAGTGACCTGGCAGACGTGTGGATGTGATGCGCGTTTCTCATGGTGTAAAGAGACAACATTACTCGTCCTTCTCGCATGGTTTCACCATTTCCTTTTATTCCACATCACTTGTTCTTTTGGACATAGAGACACAAAAAGAAACAGAGACAATGTGTTTTTTTTCACAGTTACTTTAAACATGTCCCTAGAACAGCCTAAAATATTAAGAATGTTTTCACAGTCATTTCTAAGAAAATCACATCCTTCAGACTCTCCCACAGCTGGATGAGGATAAAATAAATTATTTCCCCTTGTAGTCACTTCCTCCTAAATCAGACACATATATTATTCATGAGCTGACACTTATTTCTGTAAAGCTACAACTTAAGCTGAGTTTTTAAATGTGTTCTTGCAGAATGCATGTAAAAGAAAAGAAACCAAAATCAATAAAATAAAGACTTAATTTGGTCAGCTTTGATTTGAACTGTTCTCATGGAAAAGTAAAAACCAGCGTGATAAATGACTGGTCCATAAAAACGCAGGTTTTTTTTTACTCATTTTGATTTCCTGAACAGCAGGGGTAGAAGAAACGTTAAGATCAAGTACATAATAGAAGAGAAAAACATTGCTGATGTGTGTGTGTACGGGGGGGGGGGTGGTGGTGTTGGGGGGGCATGCATGTGTGTTTTCTAAATGGTAACTGCATCACTGTGCAGGTGTGTGTGTTTGATGGCGGCTGTGATTGTATTTTCCTTTCTCCTGTCCCCTCAGGAGGTGACATGGTTGCTATTGTAATTCCACTCTCATTTCCTACGTTGCACCGGCGACTGCAGACTTGTCACTCAGGAGGAGCAGAGAATAGGCCTGCCAATCAGTCACGGAGCCATTACCAGAGCCTGAAAAGGCTGCATTTGCTCAGCTCCTTGTTAGCATAACATTTTAACACTTTGTCCATCCGTGCACACTATGATTAGCAGGATGGGCTTATGCAAGGAAATAATTGGCAGGAAAAAGACGGTAGAGGGGGAAGAATAATGGAAAAGGGATAAAAAAAAAGTCAAAAGGTACCCCCATAAATTGGATTTATTGAAAAATAGTTGTAAAGACAGAGGACGTCTAAACCAGAGTAAAACAATATGCCAAGGCTCTGTGGCTAAACAAAAGACAGTTTACATATTTACTAGAGGAGACAGTGTTATCACAATATATTACTTTATGCTAAAATGGTAGGAAATCTGGAAAGAATGATAAGACATTGATGAACTATCTGTGGCAGAAAGATGCAAAGACTAACAGCAACACAAGAGATTGAAAAGCTAAGAAATGGATGGAGAGCGAGGAAGAGGCTGGTGTGAGAAAGGAGAAGCAGCAAGAGAAAATGTCAGTAATACAGGGTGACGTGAGCAGGGTACGGTGCGTGACAGGTAATGTGGGAGGTGGCAGGGTGCTTCTGCCCCACTGTGTGCCTTAAACAGAGCACCGCTCTAACCAGAATACCATCCATCACGCAGTCAGTCACAAGTACGACATGACAGGCGAAACCGTTCCCCGTCAAGGTAGAAAAATATGAGCCGAGCACACGGGGCCCGAGATAAACTACAGCAAACAAACAAACAAACAAACAAATAAACATGGAAAAAAGGGAAATTCTGACTTCAAGGAGTGGATCTGCTTTCAGCACAAAACGATTCTGGCAAATTTAATATCAGTTTGCAGAAATATTGATCATGTTATTGTAACTTCTAAATAAAAGGTTAAATCTGACGTAATTAATGGCTTTTTTCAAGTCTTAAAAACAGTTTAGTGGTCACTCTGTTGGTGACACATTTCCTCTAAAACCATGTTTTCTCCACCTGCTATGACACAACCATCCAAATACCAGCAGCATTACTGGTAATTAATCTGCAAAGGAGTGAGCATGCATGCACAGTTTAACAGGTTTAGTTGTTTTTGGTAAAATTGCTCATTTTATGCAGTTTTAAAACAAAGTTACATACAGTACATTGATCTATATCTATATATATATATATATATATATATATAATGAAGAATGTAAAACATGTAAATAACAAAAACATGGTGTTTATTTCTGTCTTGTTTTTTTTTTGTTTAAATATTATTTTATAATTTTCCTCAGTCACACTGATCATGGCTTTCTATGTCAGCTTGTTTTTCTACAGTTTTTACATGCACCACTTTGTTTAACATTTGCAACACATCCTATAAAAATTCATAGTCATGATCTGTTTAATGGCAAGAGAATACAATCCCTGATAAAAATAAATAAATAAAAAACTTTCTGTACTCAAGAGGAACTTCTGGCTCATCAGGCTGGTGAGGTGGTTTACATTCTGTCTTATGTAATTCTTTTTCCAGGCCAACACTTTAGCTTAATCTCTTTCTCACGCAAAACAAAACTCACTTTTTTTCACGCACGACTGATGGTTAGAACAAAGCACACCAGCGCAAAGTGCTTAATGCTCAAAGGCCTGAGCAGTTATGATTTCAGTGCTGCAATGAAGTGGAAGATGAATTGTGTTTCTACGTATGCTGGACTGAATGAGGCCACATGTGTGATCAAGTCCCAGTTTGTTTGCTGAGCTGTAAAGCACAAACATTCTGCTTTAGAGATGGAAAATAAATAAAGAAATTAGACATGAGGGGGGGGGGGGGGGGGCAGGAATCAAGTCTGGTCCTCAAAGGATTTTGAGGGATATAAACACACCAAGCCAGTTGAGGAGCAGCCTCAGGAGCCATTAAGTGCACAACATTTAACCCTTTCATTGGCTGCATGTCATTCATCATCCTTTTCTGTATTCAGCTCCATCTCTGGTCCCCTCCCTTCACATCATCTGTCTTTTGCGGGTTAGTCCCTCCTCTTTTTCTCTTTTCTTTCATTTTTCTCTCTTGCTCTCTTTGTCGCCGTGTCTCCATCTTTCTAGCTGGCCTCCCTTGGCTGTCTCTGGTGCTCAGACCAGAGGGCTCCACTTGGGACCAGTTATCGATTGAACTGAGTCAGCTATGTCCACTTTAATTCATTAAACTTCT
Organism: Pseudomugil tenellus; assembly: GCA_037177515.1. Lineage (NCBI taxonomy): Eukaryota > Metazoa > Chordata > Actinopteri > Atheriniformes > Pseudomugilidae > Pseudomugil > Pseudomugil tenellus. The sequence goes on from JBAMHX010000021.1 coordinate 18,858,402, forward strand.
GCTGTCAATGTCCACTGGGTAATTCCAATAATGTAAAGGGCCGAGCCAGAGGCTGTATGTGTTATGCAGAGGTGTGTATATTAATACCATACATGCTGGAAAAGAAATGAGCGGCCTGCCTTCTCTTTTAGTGAAACATTAGAACAAAAAAGAAATAAAATAAAATGTGTTAAAATGTAAAACGTTCAACTATCTTTTAGCTGTTTTGTGCCAGATATAGTTTTTAGTTTAGTTTTAGTTTTTAAAACACAAAAAGGAACCTGAAAATAAGGTTTATTGTAAAGAATCGAGTGTCAGTTTATTATGTTTCCTGCTTGAGATACAACCCAAACTAAAACAATAGGGACCATCCCAAAGCTAATCATGGCTAAGACGGATTTATCTTCAATCAGGACATTACTGTGTTTCATCCTTTTTACTTAAAAGGGCAAATGGTATCACAAGCACTCTGATCCCACTTACAAGCTGCTCTCCCTGCTGTCTGGAAAGGAGTCTCAGTAAAATAGAGACCGAAGCGGTTGTATGCAATCACATTACACACTTGTCAACTCTAAAGGTCAACATATTAGTTTAAAACAACCTGAAAATGGCATTTTCAAGTTGCTCTCGCCAAGTTGTTATTCTCATTATATTAGAGTCTATCGTCTAAAAAGGTTTTGTGTTTCTAGAAGCAGCTGATGACAGTTAATAAATGTCCTTGTCCTTGATCACAGCAGATCCTGGTCCGAGATGCTTCGCACACATTTTAACAGGCGGCGTTGCTGAAGAGTGCGACGGTGGCGAACCAATGAGGTGCCGCCTTCGCTACCACTTCAGATCAATATGAGAAGCGTGCCGTGTGTGAATATTATGTATGGCTCTCCTTTCATCTGCACTTGTCAATATGCGGCAGCATCCATCAGTCTGTATCCCCCCCCCAGATGAGCCTTTTCCTGCCTAAAGCACCACCTCTGCTCCGGACACATCACACTGCACTAATATAATCCATGCGCCACGTTTCACTGCCTCTGCGTTCCTGCTTTTCCTTCCAAATCCTCATCAGTTCTGTGCTGGACATGTGAGAATGTGAACGCTCATTTGTATTCACCCCCCTTCAGTGCACATGCGTGGACAGTAATGGCATTACAATTTGGGCACGGGCTACACCGGGGGCGATCCTTGCCAGCCTCTTAGCATTTGGAGGTCATTTGATTTTTACCAGTGTGCCTGCATGTCTTTACTACATGCAGGAATGAAAGTTTCCTTCTGCGTACATTCGCGTCTACACACACCTACAAATGATCGGTGCCTCCACCTTCCTCTGGATAATTTGCACGCATGTGGCAGAAGATGTGTGAATGTGTGTGTTCGGCTTCCCCGGGGGGATGAAGCGGTGGTATTCACCAACCCTTATTAAAATGCCAGTCTGGCCTAACAGAGTTGGGGGAGGCACAGGCGGCTGTCCTTGATTTTTCTCATCACCCTCCAACCCCAACACACACACATGCTCCTCTAACATGAACTCTGTTGTTTTTTCCATCTGCCCCTCTTTCTTTTTCCTCTTTGTCTTGTTCAGCAGCAGAACATATGAAAGTGAAGGCTCGCAGGAGGAATGAACGGCTCTGCTTTGTCACATTACGTTTGTGAAGCTCTTCTGTGATCTTTGTATCATGATTAATGCATTTATCAGGAATCCATTATTGGGATAACACAACTGTAACACTAGTAGCTTATTTTTCATACTGATGTATGGAAATTATTACTGGTGTTACCCACAATTAGGCAAGTAAACATTAACATAAAGTACTAAAATACAGCACAGTGATTAAGGCTCACTATGTTGGGCAAAGTGTCTGTTTTCTTTTATGTAAGACAGAACTCTGAGCTGCATACAGTGTGGATGTAAATGAGCCTCCGTACGGATGAATGGCTTAATGAGTGCTATATGATCTGTTTATATGAAGTAGCAAAGGATTGGTCTAAATGACTAAAACTACATTTGCAATACAAATATTTTTTTTATTCTAACCCAGTATTGATCAGATTTGACTAATCTGTACTGACATGAAGTCTTACAGCTAAAACAGCCAAACTGCACACTACCAAAAACCAAAGATAATGTCATACTGCTGAGAGCGCTTGGAAGATTAAGTTTAGATGCCACAAATTCTGAAATTCTAAAAACAAAAGTTTATGCTAGCTAATTTTACGAAAATATTTAGCTTTAGATGTTGCCAAAGACTTTCCCAGCATTATAGAAAAATAGAGAGAAACGAGAAAGACTAGATGTCACGTAAAATGGACCCAAATGCAGGAAATGGAGGCAGCAGGAATGCAGATAACTTGATTTAATAATCAAAATTTAGAAGCACGACTCACCAAACTGAAGCAAGGCAGCAAACAAAATCTCACGATCACAAACACAAACAACAACAAACCAGCAAAGAACTGAAAAAAACAAATACAGAAGACTAAACACGGCACAGGCGAGCATAATTTCCAACTCAGGTGAAACCAATGAAGAGAACATGAAGCTGAACCAAAACAGAGCAAAACCAGGAACACTTTCAAAATAAAACAGCAAACCATAAAACTAAACCACACCCCACAAAGTCCAAATAACCCCCATAGTTCAAACCGGGACATGAGAGGGCTAGCTCTTGATGTTTTGTAGCTATTGCTAGCAAAGATGTGGTAGTGCTCAGCAAAAAACAAGTTTCCCCTAAATATAGTGACACAGATGGAAAGGATTCAAAGCAGATACGTAACATTTGGTAATCTCAAGCCTGAAGGTTGACATAGTAACAGACTGATTAAGTCATTAGTGCTACATGCATCACATTGGAAATAAATGATAACGTGCACTGGCTTCATAATAAGCTGGACTCCCATCTAATAAGATTTTTTATTTGATTAAGTCTTGTTTTTATAGCACCAATTTAGCACAAAATTAATCTCAGAGCATTTTTACAAACTAATTCATTGTGATTAAATCAGTATCCATAAGTCAATCAAAAGAAAATAACAGATTTACCTCTACAAGCTACTTCTGAAAACTATCCTTGTAAGGAATCACTGGGATGTGACACAAATGATAAATGTCTTTGTACTTCAAAAAGAATACAAATACTGCAACACTGCAGTATTTAATAAAGATTTACAATATTTTATATTGAATGCTGTTTTTTATCACTGAACATTTTTGAGTTTGATTGTGACATGAAATGTTTTTGCACTGACAAACTTTGCAAGGATTTCTCTGTAAGTACCGTAAGAAATGCAGCTACATTGAATCGCCTCTCCTAGTTTCTAGCCAATTTTAGCCAACGATCTCACAGCATGTGGCTCATGCAAGAATCAGTCAATCCTTTGAAAAGCCTGCCTGTAAATATAATTAAAGCCAGAAGAAAACTCCTGTACAGTAGATTCATTTTCTCTTTTGTCCTTGGCAAACACATCATCTGTTTCAGTCGCTGTCACTTTAGTTTTGGCCACACAGCTGCAAATCTATTGTTTAAGTTTCCCATAGAAATACGGTGTTTACTGTTTTTAAGTTGCATTTTTCTTTTCGTCTCAAGCTGAAGTTACTTTATGTTTTGTTTAAAGACATATTGCCTAACTTTTAAACTGCAAAATGTATTATGACCGATACAGCAAAGAAATGCAAGAAGACATTATCACAGAGAGAGAAAGTGACAGGGCACGAGTGGAGATACGACTGTTTTGCTGGCTAGATAGCTCGTAGCAGAGGTAGTACGCAAGATAAATGTTGAAATAGTCAATGATCACTGGGAACATTGCCCAAACTCTGTAATGCATCTTTGTGTCACCGACCCCCCTGCTGCTAAATATGCGCTGAGCCCATTTTGACCAGTAAGATAACTGCTAACTTGTTGCTAAAGTTGCTGCAGAGAATCGTTTCAAACATATGATAGTAAAAAAAACAGCCCATAATCCTTTAAAGTCACATTTCATCAGATGCTCAGTAATAAGAATTAGTAAAGGTGATGTCGTACCTGATCCTGTGTGAATGGATGTCAGAACATTTGACTTCAAATTTTAGTTCAGAATTTCACTTTGTGAACTGTTGATGTGAACTAGTTCAGTTTGAATGAATGTCAGCTGAACTATGAACTCGTTTGCTTGAAGTGTGATCTGGCACAGCACTGCATGTTTTCTTGATAGAAATGATTTCTGATCTCCTGTGGAGCCAGTAAAATGGCTTAAGGGCTATCTCTGCATGGACACATTGTTTATTTAATGTTTATGTCCTCACTCTCTCTATCTTATTATTTTGTCCACATCACAAACCTGCTACAAAGTTTTTTGTCTTTTGAAATACATGATGAACCTCATTTAATTGTCAGCTATGTCTGTAGAGATAGCATGCATCTGACATCAGCAGTATCTTTCTGTGCTAGCTAAGTCAAAGGGGGGTAAATAGAAAGTCTACCAGCTCTTTTACTTTTGTTCATGTATTCAGTTCTATGCAGAGGAAGACAAGCACCTCTAAAGCAGCACCTCTTCACAGGGAGCTCACCTTCATAGCTTAATGAACATGTTGAAATTCAATGAATTTTAATTTGCTGTTTTATTAGGACAAGGGATAAAAGCAAGAGAATTTATTTGGAGGGAAATTGAAAAGAAAGGCTCTTGCTTCTTCGTTTCCTGCATGTTCTCCGTGAGAGAATAAGAAGGAAAAAAAAACAATTAGCTTTGAAGCTATAATCCCTATCTTAATGGATGGAGAGGTACTTATATGGGAGTCTTAGCTTATCTGCCTTACTCAGGTCTCCTCATGCCTTCTAATAATTTGCCGTTTGCCAGGGAGTGTGATTCGCAAGAAACAAAGAGCAGAGGACAAAACAATTGAAGTAGACAAGGTTTTGATGGTGTTGAAGCTTTTCTCCCTTCCGGGTTATCTTTTAAAACGGATGTTTTATGGAGAAAAACAAGGTCATGGAATCAACAATCGACTGAATTTTAGAGGAAAGGTGCAGCTTTTTAAATTCTCCTTTTGCGAAATAATTAAATAAAATGTCTGACAATCTGCTGAATTTGCCATGTTAGTTCCCAGGATAACCAAGTCTTATTAAAGGTAGTCCTATACATGCAACCCTCCACAACAACACTCCACCTTTTTACACATGAATGTTCACGATGCAGTCTTGTGTAGTTATAATTAACAACTGCCCCAATAACATTACCGTTCTAATTAGTGTCTTTACCTCCTGGGACTGAATCAAACCGAGCCTCACTGGATTTTTTTTTTAGATAAGAGCACACTTTACCTGTACAAGATACTTGTGAATAGTATCCTTGCAAGAAATCACTGGGATGTGGCACAAGTGATTTCCACACTGCAGAAGATATCAAGCTTCATCTGCGGAGAGGCTGGGCTGCAGGTAGTAGTCTGTCGGGCGCTATAAAGCATGGCTTTGTCACTGGGGGTGTCGGCATGAATTGTCATCTGTGGGCCACATCCATCATGTGGAACTATCAGCTACAGTCAGAGTCTAATCTCCATCCAGTGCTGCTTTAATGCTTTTCTCAGGTTGAGTAGGACAACTAGGCAAAAAACCAAACAGCAATGTAGAGGAAATACTTAAGCAAATAAAAGAATCATCATCCATTCTTTTCATGTCAGAAAGATTTCATTAAATGCACATTTCAAGAATGCTTTTTTCAGAAAAACAGAAAGGTAGATGATAAAAAGAGGGAAAGTTTAAAGCATTACTAGCATCACAAACTATAGCTGCCGATCACATACATGTCCCCTCGGCCTGCCAAAGGGAGCTTTATGGACATCAAGGATATGAAGCTTTGTGGATTTAAGCTTCCCCTTTGGGTTCTTCTGTATTTTTTTATTTTTTATATTTTGATGTTGTATCTGACGGGCAATGAAAGACGAGGCTGAGTGAAAACACACAACAGATAGAAAACTGTATTAAATAAAACAAAACTAGAAACTCTAAAGGGTTTTAGCATATTCTGGGTTTTCCATATTCTGAGCCTGAATAAATAAAAATCTTACTAACAAATATGCGATATGTTAACTGAAGTATGTGTCTTACGTCTCCTTTTATAATCCATCATTTGCATGAGTGAAAACACATTTATATTCAGTCTGATGTGTGAAAAATACAAGGACAGCTTCTTTAGGATGGGCTGTAGTAGACAGTAAACTAGACACTTGCTCCTTTTGTTTATATAAAAAGTGTTTTACAAAACGGTCATCCACCCATTTAATGGAAGAACACAAAGAGAAAGGGAAGCCAGAGGGAGAAGGAATGGGATTGTGTTGTTACCATGTGTTTGAGCACCTCATGTCAATGCCATCCAACTTTATCTTCCACTCTTACTACATTTGTTGTTAAAGGAATTATTATTATTTTCAATAGTTTTAAAAAACCAATTTTTTTATTTATTTTTATTTTACTTACATATTTTCTGATCCTGGCAAACTGAAACCTTTTCTCACGTTAAAATTAGGGACAGTTGTATTTTTATATCACTGATACATAACCATCTACAGTGTTCTTATTTTTAATTTTTCACTTTTCCTGTCCCTCATGGCATGGCTGCTGGGTTGTGTCAAAGTCATTTTCTTCACCGAGAAGTGTTTTTGGATGTCATGCCCTTCGTAATAACGAGGTATTTCTTTGTTTTCTAATGATTGAGTTGCAGTTTTTAACTATAAATGCTGGACGTAACAAGGTCGGTGGGGCAAAAGGAAGAAGGAGGGAGCAGACAAGATAAAAACAGAGTGAAAACAAGGAAAGAGATTAAAGAAAAAACATGTATCATGACAACAAACACATCAGCAACATGAACATAACTGGTTATTTGTAATAACCAGTGCATGGATTTTAGGAAACCTGGGTCGTTCCAGGTGATGTGGTGAAATTTCAGCTGGTTTCATTATCCCCACGCTGACCGTAACTATATTGAACTATATTGAAAAATGTCCACCACCTGGTCAGGTTTTCTTCATTCAAAACTACTTTTAGGGATTCAGCTCTCTGACAAACTAAAGCTGAATCTCCTTTTTAATGAACGATAAACCTGCTGCTCTGTGGTATGAAAAAAATACTCCTGAGAAATGTAATTATTTTCATCAACATCAAAATAAAGGCCATTTTTCCCAACTTATCATGTGAGGCGATTAAAAGGACAAAAGATAAAAGAAAATAAAGAATTACTAAGGGATGGAAGCGATAATTAAGACATGTGGTTAAAGGATTTATTAGTGGCTTCATCACAAAGGACTAATTATGGGGAAAAATAATTAGCATATTTGCATGACGAAAGAGTATAAATCACATTGAAGTATTTTATCATATGAAATATAGTAAATTTATTCCAATTAACACATTTTAAACAAATGATTACTACATAGCGCTTAATAGGTTGTGTGAAGATTAATCAGAACAATTAGGAGCCCCTTGTGCTTTTAAAATGATTACTTTAGGCTGTCATATTTTTTCCAGTGGAAATGTAGCCTCGTTTCTGTGGCAACTCGCTTTCAAAGCATCAGTGCTGAATGCCAGACATCACAGGATGAAGGAAGGTTATGTAAGTCTGATCGCAGGAAATGATTATAAATTGAAGAGTGGTGGGTATATAACAGACAAGAAAGTTTAAAAGTAGTCAGAGGAAAAACAAAGCAGCCTTTACTGCAGAGATGCAGTTGCAACAACATCATTCTCTGATTTATCTCAGTGGTGGTTGTGTCTAGATGCACATCAAGCTCCAGCTCATCCTCTTCCTCCTCTCTCCCCAACCCGGCTTAGTTAGTTGTGAGGCAACCCTCCTACACATTGCCCTGTTTGCTCCTCACCCACTGGTAAACATTTCATCACTCCTCAAGGAGAGCCATAAAACCCAATCCCTACCCAGTGATGTAGCAGGATTCCACCTGCACGCCACTGTGAGCTTAAAGGGGAAGTGTGAATAAATCTGCACACATTTGGGGACAGAACAAAAAAAGAAAAAAAACCGGAGAGAAAAAAAGAGTTGATGGAAGAGAAAGAAAGCCGGAGGAAGGGAGATGTTATGTAGCTTTCCTGTTGCCTAGATACGGGAAAAAGGATGGTCATCTCATCTTACTGTTTGGTACTGTGTCCAATGCTTAAATTGAAATTCATTTCACAGTAAAAATTTCCTTAGAAAAGACATTATAGAACCTCACAGATGCTATTACAGCGTACGTCTCCGGAATGAGCTGCTATGCTACATATGGCTAGTTCAGGTGCTCATTGTTCATTGAAGTGAGGATTAATACAACTTCCACAAACAAACAACCCAATTTCATCCCCACCCCCCCTTCTCCGAGTCTCTCAGTGGTACATTTAGTTTCGGGTCTTCTTCACAACGCTCTCACTCGTGTGTGAAGTGCTGATTTCTTGCTGCGGAGCCCAGAGGAGTACGGAGCTCATTACCAACTCAGAAAGATTTACGAGCTATTACACAACGAGCCCAACCATTCATTTACTTAGGCATACTTTTATTTGTTTACTTCTGCATTAAAGCACAGATTAAGTGATTAAAACTGTACATAATGAAGGTGGTTGCTCCTCTCGGTGGGGGGGAAGGACCACTGTCTCCTGCTGCACCATGTGAAGCCAGCGCGACAGCTTTATGGCAGGAGAGAGAAATCATGTGGTAAGCCGTTAAATTAGCATCCAGAGTGTTCGCTCTTAATTCCTGGCTGTCAGATGGAAATGCCAACAGTGATGGACTTTCTGAAATTCTCTTCTTACCTTGATTTCTTTGAAACCGTCCTTCATTGAAATTCTTGGTGCTTTAACAAGCATCTCGCTCTTAAGCAGGGACACAGTTACATTGTAATTTGCTGGTATGAAATTAGACTTGTAATAAACGGCTTTTGAAATGTCCAGAGAAATGTCTATTTTCATGAACTGTAATTGTTTTATTAGTCGTGTGGAAAGAAACCAGGCAGTCTTTAGGGAAACAGCTTAAGCTGATTCGACACATATGCTTTCATAAAGAAGGTTAAAACCTCTGAGGATAGATTTAGCTTTGGGTGAAAATTGGAAAAGCTTAAGCTAAACTTTAGAAGGATCGTGTTTTTTTCTTCTGCATATACACTTTACTACCTTCATGGTTCTCTGGAGTATATCATATAATAGTTGGGTACAAATACCCAAAGGACCATTAATACCAAATAAAAAAAATGAAGTTTTGCATGTTTATGACCAATGTTATTTGTTGGTGGCATTCAGGATAAATGCCTGGGCCATTTTCAATACCAGAGGATACCAATTCAAGGATGATTTTTTTAATTTTAGGTTCAGTTTTTTTTTAATCTGTAAGTCCAGTACTCCCAGTTCTGGCCCTCAGGACCCCTTGTCCTGCATGTTTTACATATTCCAACTCCAACACACCTGTTCAGATTACTTGAACAGCTCGTGTAATTATTTGCAAGCCTGTTATTAAGTCATTATTTTATGTCAGGTGTGTTAGAGTGCAGAGACATCGGAAACATGCAGCGCAGCAGGTCCTAAGAATAAGACTGACAGACATTAATATGGAATGCAGTGAAAGATAAATCAGTAAACAGCATAAGTAAAGAAAAATGTAAAACAAAGAAGAAAAAATAGCAAAAATAACATTCCAATTTCATTTCATCAAATCATTTTTTTATTCTAAATAAGACGAGTTATATTCTGGAGTCATGGCTTTTTTTGCCCTTTTTAAAATCAAACTAGCAGAATTAATTGGTATAAATAAAATACCTTAACAAAGCCACACAAAGTAATGGTTGAAATGACCTTTTGCACAACTGTCTGCCTACATCCAAACTGCAGCACTTGAGATTTTTCAGATGTGAAATAGTCAAAAAATAATGGAATAAGAAATATTTTCCTACTTCCAGGCAGTCACTGCTCAATAAACTATGAAGTTACTCACAATTTCATGGTATGTTATTATTTTGCGTGTTATTTGCATATGATGTTACATCATCCTATCTGGAATTTTAAAGTTAGTCTAAAACTGCTAGAAAAGTTTTAATAAATGAAACATGATCCTAAAGACTGAGATAACTTTGAAAAACACTGAAACATCTTCAATTTGTATCACAAATAATAGCAGCCTGTGTTGGATTTGGAAATAAAAATACATTCATGCTGTTTGTACAACTTGTTTATTTTCAGCAAATATAATACCGGCTCCGTATCTGGTGTAGCAGTAATATCATCCAGAAATGAATAAAAGCATATTTACATGCTGCTAGCCTCTGTTATCTTAAATCAAGAACCATTTCAATGCACAACTTCATGGACAGAGAAAAAGATCCAGATACAATGCCTGCAGTTTGTAGATCTGTTTGCTCAGTTTCTTCTAATCACACAGATACATTATTCAAACAGTTATTCCCTGTTTAACTATGTAAAGAGTGCAAGTCTCATTTTCAGTGAGTTGAAGCCAGTAGCTGCATTACGCCTTAAAGTGCAGTTTGATTCAGTTGTGTAGGAGTCACACGCCTGTATGAGGTGATGAAGCTTTCACTGCTCATTCAGCCTTATCAGCCAGTGTTTTGTGTCGGGCCAAACAGAAACTAGTTTTTAGTAGTAAATATGGAAAACTTGACAGCAGTCTCTCCACTAAGTTTAAATCTGAGAAAAAAACATGGGAGGACCTGGACTTTGCCACCATCTTTGTGAAAAACACAAATGCATTCAATTCATCAGCATCCATTGATGTGAACTTATAACCCAATAAGCCAAACTGGTATAATGAGGTGGTAAACAAAAGCAGATCTCTGTGGAAGGTAGCTGGAAAACAACACAAGAAGAGTGTGTGTGTGTGTGTTTGGGGGAGGGGGGCAGGTGGGGGGGGGGGTGTCAAGAGCAATGTTATAACTCAGAGCTGCTCTCTTGAGAGAGTTTGTAAATTACAGTGGGATGTGGACAGCTTGTCAATGCTAAGGCCTTAGCAACACCACTCACATGCTCCCATTAAAAAACATGTCTGTCCATCCATCCATCCACCCATCTATCTATCTATCTATCTATCTATCTATCTATCTATCTATCTATCTATCTATCTATCTATCTATCTATCT
>JBAMHX010000021.1:18901993-18914802 GCA_037177515.1 Pseudomugil tenellus
TCCTTCTCCTTACATATAAAGCTCTCCATGACCAAGCTCCATTGTATATCAGAGATTTCATAGTTCCATATATTCCACACAGACTGCAGTCCTTTTCAACAAATCATACAGTTAGGGATAGTCTAGCTGGACATCCCATGATGCACCGAGGACTTCCAATTATTATCTCGGCTGCTTATTTTCCATTTATTGGACAGTACTGGCATCATTAACCTATTTCTCTTTTATCTGCAGGTCTTGTTTCTTATTTCTCCTTTTTTGCAGGTTTTATTTCTCATTTCTTCCTTTTTTATTGCCAGTCTTACTTCTTATTTTCCTTTATTTTCAGGTCTTCCTGGATAGCAGCTGCAATGTATAATAATCTGTCTTTCCTGTCCTTGTAACCCCAGCGAGTCGAGGCAGATGGCTGCTTTACCTGAGCCGGGTTCTGCTGGAGGTTTTACTTCCTGTTAAAAGGGAGTTTTCCTTTCCACTGTCACCTCATGCAGCTCAGGATGGGAGATTGCATCAAATCTTGATCAAAGTCAAGATTCGATGCAATCTTGCTGGTTCCCTATATAAGGCTATTTTTTTTTAATTGGCAATCTCTGTGAAGCGCCTTGAGACGACATTGTCGTAAGATTGTTTTTTAAAAAGAAAAAGAAGAGTTTTTTTTCCAAACGTAAGTGAATCTTATAATGTTTTGGAAATGTACCTATGTTAGGAAAATGTAATATTAAGCTTTTTGTCTTACACATTGAAGATAGCTTTAATCTAATATCATGAACAAGCTATAAAATGTTTCACAATAAATTCCAGAGGGGGGAACAATATCATCCTCTTTACCTTAAAATTAGACCATCTGCACAATCTCTGAGTTCATATATCCATTTTCTATACCGTTGTTTCCAGTTTATTGCCACAGTGAAGCTGGAGTCTTTCCCTCCAATTAGGAGGCGAGAGGCAGGGTACACCCAGGACTGGTCTCCAGTCCATCGCAGGGCCACTTCTCAACTCAAGCAACATTCATTTTCTGCTGCCTTGCACTAAATGACAGCAGTTTGTTGTTAAAAACATTATCCAGGGGACCACTCTGGAAAAATAAGTTATAAAGCTTGAGAGCAACTCAAACAACTCGATCTAATTTCATCACAATGAGTTAAAGTGTAGAATTCTTCCTTAAATAGCTGTGATAACTACTTTTTTAAATAAAAAAAAGGTTTTGGTTTGTTGATTCCACCAATAATCATTTGTTTTGTTTTTTTTACAATGTCAGTTTCCTTTTCTCCCTGCATTAATCCCAGATAATTAAATTTGCCTTTGGGAATTAATAAAGTGGGATTAATAGATAAAAAAATCTTTTATTGTTATTATTATTATTATTATTATTATTATTATTATTGTTGTTGTTGTTATTAATAAACTAGATTTGTTTTGCTTAAACAACTCGGTTTCCATTGCTCGTAAATTGCAGTTTTGACCAAGATTTTAGTGTTTCAGCCATTAAAACTTGGAATTTCCTTATATGATAGGTAAATGAAAGACATTTTGATTGTATTTAAGGAATATAAACAAAGGAAAACAGCTCTCTAACATGTCAGTGACACCATATGCTGATGCGCCAGGACCAATATATCCCATAATGATAATACTCCTGGCTATCTGATGCTGATTTGGCCCTAAACGGGACAAACAAACGTCAGCATGAAGACCTAGTTCAGTAAAGTCAAAATAGATAGCTAATAATATGTGTAGAGATTGCAGCATTTGAAATGTAGGCTGGCTTCAAACTCACTCTAAGAGATCCTGGGAGAATTTTTGTGGAGGTTTCTTGCTGTGGGGGTGGAGGGGACCTTTCATAGATACCATCTCTTGTAATGCCATCCAAGATGCTGCTATACAAGTCTGATGATAGTCAATCCAACTGGAACCAAGGATGAGGAATGAAATGAGTGTTCAGAATGAAACTCTGCAGTCTTATCTCCTATGTGACAGACTGGATTTATTTTTTTCTTTGCCGTCATCTCTGTTGTGACTGTATCACCTACTCCTCAGACTTGTTAATTCACCATTCCAAGTGCAACACTGTTCTACCGTTTGCCTCACTTTGCTAGTTATTCAAATACATTAAATACTGAAAGCATGAAATGTTATGCCTTCTGACTCAAAATGTGCAAGTCCCAGCATAGACAGCCTGCAAAACCCAGAACACTCTGGATAATTTTGATTGATATAAAATGGTTCAAAAGAACTAACCAGCCATACATCACTGAGTGCTCAAAACGTCAATACAGAAAACAGGGCTGCTATTTTCAAGGTTTACTGAAAACATGGGTCCTATTATCCATTGATCTGGTTACTCCCCAGACATGTGTATCCTGCTGTGTAATTGTCACATTAACTGGCAAATTGTTTAAATGATAAGGAACACCTATGACAACTAGCTCTCAAATACTTATTTTTTTACTTTCATGCGATGCTTTTGCTATTTTTATTTCTATCATTTATTCATGTTTTATGAATAACTCTCATATATATGGCAGGACAGTGACATTCATCATGAACATTATGCATGTCAATATTTTAAAATATGATTATTTCAGCATATCTCGGGCTGTTTAGTCTTTGCACTAAATAAAAAAATCAGTTGTAAAATAAAACAATAAACAAATGTTAGTTAATTGATGAATAACTGGTTAAAATGCTGCTCTGGTTTGTTTTCTGTGTATGTGCAAAGTTATGAGCAAGAAATGAGAAATGAAAATATTCCAACAGAAACCATTTTTTTTATTGTTGTGCAAAAACCAGTATATTAGTTAAAAGGGTGAACTTGAATGCATAAAATATATATCCTGCATGATTTTTGTGTATGATTTACAACTATAAAATAATTGCTGGCTGAACCTCTCTGTACAAGTCGAATGAGAAGAGCTTCTGCATTCCTTGCACCAGTTATAAACAGAAACAGAGCTACAGTTTTTCTAGTACACTACAACAAATATTGTTTGTTGCGTAGTCTTCCTGTAAATGTGGATAGAAAAAGTGGCTTTATTGCTTTATTTAAATATAACATGATTTTTTAAATAGATTACAATGAATATAAGCCAGGACTATTTGCTATTGTTTGGATTTACTTTTTGAGGAAGGTAAATTACATTGAACCTTCCATGTCCAAATAGCCCATTTACTTTAATAAAACAGGGTTACTAGAGACCTGAAATTACAGTAATATCAAACTCCCTTTTTTTAAAAAATAATATATTATTGTACCCACCCTTTATTGTGCTTTAAAACCATAAAAAATACCTCAAATTTGAGTTCAAAGAAAAAAAAGGTTTATAATTCTCTAAAGTGTCTAAACATGAACTGCAGCTGTGGACACTTCCCTCCAGCATCACTGATAATCAAGCATTATGTGACACACATTTATCAGTCATCATAAACAAGTACAAAGTGTTGAAAAGGAGCCACTCAAAGCTTTTATGGGGGACGGTGGGATGGGCAGCAACAAAATGGCATCTGTGATTTGTGAGCCACTTTTACAGTCAGCCTAATAAGACCTACCTGCAAGCCTCAATTTAAACATAGACCTGCCTTTAAGGAATCCTTATAGTCAGTTACAGCAAAAAGTAGAAAGGTGAATGATTAAGTCCACCTTCATGCTGTTGTAAAGTCTGCATTTAAAATAAATTTATTGAGTCAGATGGAAATTTACATCATACAGGTGTTGAAAAACCCAAAACTTATAGTCATCAGCTATTAAAGAAATGCTTATACAGATTCTGGACACATTTTGTATGTAACTTGTTGGGGGTAACTCCAGTAAAATAAAAAAATAAAATTAAAATGAAAAAAGTCGTGTTTTTGCAGGATACTACACATAAGGTTAAGTATAAATAAAAAGGGAAATTATGTAGGAAAAAGTTGTATTCCCATTATGAAGTAGTGTGGACATATTGTTTTGAATAGAATAGCTTTTTCATGTACAAAATATATAATACATTTGTGTTTTTGTTTTGTTTCTTTTTTTCTTGTGTGGCAAAAAGCGGCAACAACCAGTGAAAGTATTCATCTTGGGTTATGCATGACTGATCAATTAGGTAAGTGAGTAAAAGAAGTGAGCAACTGCAGCCAGATACTATGAAAGGAAAGCGAGTAAAGCAGAAAAACATTGCTCTTGGTGGGTAATATGAGTGTCTCCAATGACTATATTGACTCATAGTGATGTCAAAACGTGATTTGCTTGGGGGAAACTACTCTGTGACAACCCACTCTATTGGCATTCATATCAAGTGTCCAAAAGGGAATCTTATGAACACTGAGCTTTCTTCCACATACAAAACTACTCATCAAAAACTGCAGCAAACTAAATACACAATTCGCAGTATGTGATATGCAAATGCAGGGCGAAAACTACCTGAACAAGCATAAAGTCTTATTACAAGCCACATAACCTCATCTTATGATTACTCGGAGCTGGATATTTATCTGGATGCCTGTGCAGTTCTGTAGAAAAACAAACATTTGCATCTCAGCATAGACTGAAGTTTAAGCAAATAAATATCCTTCAAAAACAAACAATATCTTGCCAGACATGAAGCGATGCGAAAACCATCTTTTTGTTGTTCAGTTAGACTCACAGAACATAAAGTTTACCTTATTTGTTCTGCAGGAAATCAAGTACTTGACTTATTTACTTAAGTAAGGACTTCTGCTAACATTGGGCTAAATGTTAAGGTTTAGGTCATACCTCGCATTCTCGGGAGCCTGAGATGGTATAGGTACACGGTCCAGTCCCATTGACTAGCACATCCATGGCCTCAGAATTGGTGGGTTTGTAGTCCACATAGTACTCCTGCAGGGGAGAGCTCAGGGTGCGCTCTGTCTCTCTAGGTTTCTTGCGACGTTTACGAGCTGCTGCTGAGTGCTCCTGCAGTTGCTTGACGCTGCTAGGGTAGCGCTTCCAGGAGACGTAGATTACCAACAGGATCATTGCAACAGATAGAAAAAGGGCAACACTGCCAGCCACAATCTTGTGGAAGGACACAGGTTCTAAGTCTTGCTCAGGGGGAACTGCAACAGGTGGGGTAACTGCTGATGATGTGGGACCCCTAAGAGATCCCTCTGCTCTCTTCCCAGAACTAGTTGGGAAAGCCGGAATGGCAGGACGATGTTCCGTCTGCACAGGGACACTGGATGGGTTTGGAGGAACACTCACTGTAAGTGTTGTTGCTTGGTTTGATTGGCAAACACTGAAGGCCTCGACAGCATCCATCACTTTCTCACCCTGGGCTTTCTTGGGGGAGGCGCAAATCATGGTGGTCTCCTTTGCCCCTCTAAAGTTTCTGAGCCAAGCCACCAGAGGACAGATAGCAGGGCCACAGTCCCATACATTTCCAGCTAAGCTAATCATAGTCAAAGAGATCCAAGCATCAACCACCTCCTGAGAAACATTGGTCAACTTGTTGGAGTCCAAGTTGAGAGTCTGCAGGTTGGGCAAACACTGGTAAACTACAGCATCAACTTCTGTGAGCTCGTTCCCTGACAGATCCAGTTTCTGGATGGAGGCCCAGGTCCAGGTCAGACCCTGGCTCATAGATCGAATGCGATTCCACTGCAGATAAAGAGCTCTCAGATTGTAGAGGCGAGGAAAGTGAGAGAAATTGATCTTTGAGAACTGATTATGCTCCAGATGCAGTTCAGTGAGTTTGACAAGCCCAGAAAAAGCATTCCGAGAGATACTGCGCAGACGGTTGTAGCCCAGATCCAGAAATTCAAGATTTCTGCAATCTTGGAACAGACGCATTGGGATATTTTTTAGGGAATTTGAGCGTACATGAAGACTGAGAAGTTTACGTAAGCCCTGAAACTGCCCAGACTGCAAGGCTTGCAGTTTGTTGTATGACAAGTCCAAATTGCGCAGGTTAGGGACAGGGTGGAATGTAGTGTTATGGAGCGATGTGATCTTGTTGGAACTCAGGATCAGTTCTTTAAGCCTGCGGATCCCCTGAAAGGCCAGTCCATCCACAGAGGAAATGTAATTATGATCCAAATAGAGCCAGATAAGGTGGTTGAGGCCTACAAACTGACCTGCGCGTAGACTGGAAAGGCTGTTGTATCGTAAAGATAGGCCTTCACAACCTCCTGAGAGGTTCTTGGGGACATCACGAAAGGCGCTTGACTCACAATAGACAATTTTTCCATCACAGCGGCAACTCTTGGGACATTGGCGCTCACTCAGTGATGGATTTGCCGCCAGCCACACCTGCATCAGGAGTTGCACCACTAGCCAGCGACGCCGCAGAGCAGAGCCTATAAAGAAGCAAAGGGAGACAAAAGACATAAAAGAAAATGCATTTTAGAAATTTGCTTATTTTCAATATTTGTTTTTCCTTTTTTTTATAGATCAAATGCATTCTAGACCCCAAGTGGATTATGCTTTACCTAGCAATAAAAAGGATCAATCTGATCTCATTTTGGTCCAAAGATGAAGTTGAAGGACAAGATCTTTATCAATGAATAATCTGAAAGGACTTATTGCCTGGGAAGATGAGTCCAAAAATCTTTGCAAGTTGGTCTTATTGGTCTTACTAAAATTTATTGGTTTCTTACTTTCCCTTTTTTATTCCAAAGGAATTAGATAAATTAGAAAAATCTTTTTATATCTCTTGCTAATATTCAGTGTCCTGGCTGACATTAATCTCTATTTGAATACATAAAACAATAAAATAAGCCTTGAAAGTCACAGTAAAAGTAGGACCAAAGGTGAAGGAATTTTCTCCTATACCTTTATAACAGTAATTTTACCTGTATTTTTAAAATTCATGCATGTCATTCTGCCAAAAACAATTCTTCTCAAAGCTCTAATAAATCTGGAGTTTTGTATTCTCAAATAATATCAGATTAGTTTTCCACCCTCAACACTTTTCTTCATATTCACAGATCCATAGTACTAAGTGTGCACAGACTGCATAGGCTCATGGGAAGTTTATATTCAGCAGGAATTTCATGTTTTGTGATTGCTACCCTCTAAATTTGAGTTGTATGCTTTACTGTGTTTGTTGTGTTTATGTTTAAACAATATTTTTAGGATATTCTTGTGGGTCTGAAAATCAAAATGGGCACTATGAGTGTAATGGACAGTACCAGACGTGATGCCCACCACAACCACCCATACTTAATAAACCTGTTTTACTGGGAAAGGAAATGCTGTTAGACAAGAACTTACTGATCTTATATTACCTTAATTAAGTCACTTGATACCAGTTTAAGCAAATTATTAAATTTGATTCAGTAATTCTCATGTTCTGTCTGGATTCAGTTTTTTTAAAATACAAAGGGCCTTTACTATGAAAGCAGGATTATCAGTTTTGAAATTAACAGACGTGTCTGTGAACGCAACAGGACATATGCTGTGGCGGTACAGAGTTTTATGTGTTTGGAATGGTAAAACGTGTTGGTACTCTTCCATTTTCTCTAAATGGTTTTCCTGGAGTGCAAATAAATTATAAACAAGCAGACACATATGATTATATTGGAAATTCATTTGTTAATGTAAACGTTAGAATTCAAACACACAAAAAACAGAGTTCCTTTCACATTGTGTCAGATGAGTCTTCAGAAATTCTCCACCTTTCACTTCCAGATTTCTCCATGTTTTCTTCCACATATTTGTTTAAGTAAGGATGCCATAATATATACCCTTGATTTTTGGACTACCAAGGTGTCACATTCAATGTTTACACTGCTGTCTTCCAAACTCATTATAACTCATGTTATTTACTCCAACTGCAGCGTTTCTATGTGTAATTCATTAATTGTGTACTTTCCAGTAAATGGGATACAAGTGAAAATTATTTAATTAGCAGATACAGTCATTTATTTATTTTCTTCCACTAGAGAAAAGTGTCAATTTAAATTAAACTAACAAAAAGGTCCTGGATAAATTATAGCACTTTGGGCCAAAATACCTGTCAGAAGGTGCAAAAGTCTGATTGAGAGTTACATAAAGCACCTGACTGCAGTAACATCCTCAAACTATTTTACAAGATATAAGTTTTTAAGTGATATCATGTATTTCATTTTATCATGTTTTCTTTTTTTAAAACAAAAATCTATTGAAGCAGTACTATAAAACAGTGTTATGATTTTGTGTTTAGTATTACTTTTGTAATGTTAATCTCATTTCACTGACAGCTATTTTTTTCCTAATTTAATTTTAGGACATTTTTATAAAAGTTTCAAGTAAAAATAAAATTTTATTCACAACCTTGCTCATTTACTTATCAGAAAAGCCACACATGAGCAGTGCACAGCAGAAAGTCATTGAAACACGCCAGAATCTTCTGTTAATTTGCTCATTACACATGAAAACTGAGACATTGTGCCATTGTGACTAGCGCCAGGTAGTCGTGTATTTCTGAGAATGGCTCATCTCTTGAGATGTTCATATACAAGTCGTCCATCTATTTGATCCACTTGTGTCAATGCTATCAAGAAAAAGGCAGCATACACCAAAGATAAGCCGCCTCCATATAGAACGCGTCTCTCAAGTTTACTCAGAACAAAAGGAAATAAAAAATTGGACCGTGTGACAGCCGGAGATCTAAAAATCTAACTATCATCAACACTATCTTTTTTAATTCTTACAAACTATTCAATCTGACGAGAAATAATAGCATTCATGTTTAATTATATATTCATCTTGTCTGAAAATGTCATAGATGCAGGAGAGAAATGACAGTTTGTAAGTAGTTCCCAAAGAAGCTATTCAATAATGTAATGTCCTTCTACTTGACTCGTATAGATTATTTTGTTGAATAAGGGGCTGAAAATAAAACACATCCTCACACCAAATTACTCTGTGTTATCTGTTTGGACTGATATCATTTGCAGTGTATGTTTACAATGAATACAGCAACAGTTGATGGAGCTTACTTCGTCATATCTGTATCCATATTTATATTCAGTTTTTCCAAAAGCAATCACTGTACCAAGGAGAAGCAGATAAGTCACAAAACTGAAATTTGTTCTATACAGGAAGGAAAAAAAATCAACATTCAACAATTGATTGGTGATGTCTACAATCCTGGAGGCGTTTCAATTTAGACTCCAGCCATTTCATGTTCAACCAAAGCAGAGCAGAACAGATTCACTCTGAATCATCAGTCCTTCTTTCCTCAGTTCCAAAAAAAATACAGTATAAACCCTGTGGAATTACACAACTCCTCTCTGCAGCAGAAAATGACTACCTGATTGCCAGTTGTAACTGTAGATGATGTGCATAGTTCTGTTTCTCTAGTCTCTCGGGGTCTGTGAGCTAGCAGCATTTGAATATTTCTGAATTCCAGCAACTACACTTCAATTTCCTTGAAAAAGATTTTATTAATCCCGAAAATAAAACTTTTTTTACATCATGGAGAATTGGTAATAAGAAACAGTCACAATTTAATAATAATGAAAAAACAGCCACACCGTCCTGTTATAAGCATTGACATAATCATGTTTCTGTAGCAGAGGTGAAGCAGCCTCTGACTGAACTTTTTTGCAAAAACATCTTTCCGGATTCAGCAGCTCCAGAGGTTACAGCCAGTACTCATCAATCTTTTACACACACACAGACACACACACACACACACACACACACCCACACACACACATATATATATATATATGTATATAATTATTTTCCTTCAGTGATCTGGTTAAGCCGTTTACTTTTGATAGTAATAATGATCGTAGAAAGCAGAAAGATGACTGATAATGTGAATGGCAGGACTCTGATAAGATGTAAAAAGTGCATAAAAAGTGGTCACTAGCTTACTGCGATATCACTTCTTGTTCTGAGGTGAAACTGAGTTGTTTCCATTAAAATGGTTCCCCTTTACAGAGCAACTAATGATCTGTCATTAAGATACATTGATTTCCCCTTGAGGAGGTTGCATGAGGGGATGCTTTGCCTATGTGTGTTTCTCAAGGCAATATCATCAAGTATGGACTTTATTACCGTCATCAGACTGAGATAAGATTAATACGTCTAGATAGAAGTTGGCCGTGCCTTAATTAGCTTACAAAATGCATAACGTGCTGGCAGGCGCCATGCTGAATCCACCCTCGCATGAAAATGAATGTGCCATATGTATACATGTTGCACAATGAATGTCAAGATGGAAACTGCAGACTTTGGGAATACTTGTAGCACAGTGGACGTACTTAACCAGAACTTCAAGTTTGTGGAATTTCCGCTATGTTTGCAGGATTTGTCAGAAGTAAACGCCTGACACAAAGTGGCTGCGAGGCAACATACAGCATATGGCATTGAACATAGCCATTTCGCTCGTTGCAAAGCATCTGCTGATCCCATATGGGTATTGTATGTGTATTTGTCTGTGTCTGAGGGTGTGATGGAAAGAGAAACACTTAGTGTTTGCTTTCACAGGAATCTTTCATCATCCCTTACAGATGGAGGAAACCATGGAACTGTGTAGATAATTTGTGCTGGCTATTGATTATACCAACAGCTACATCAATCATATTTTTCTTCATTTTGAATCCCACAGTTGTGTTGCTTTAACACACACATTGCAGATGTGAGAAAGAAAGTGGGTGATCACAAGCTGCAGCAGTGTCAATTTACTGACAATACATGTACGAATAAAGAATTTAAGAAGAGTGAAAATAGGAGAGTAATGATGCAGAACATCGCACATGTGTAATCTTGTGCTCTCAAGGAAAACACTTGACTGGAAAATAAAATGTGGGGGCTGTTAAACATGAATATATTCTAAATGTGGACTTTGACTTGCATCCCAAGAGGAAGTAAAAGCAACTCTCCATTGCTTATATTCTCCGAACATTAAATAGGTTTGCATTATTAGGAGTGATTCTGGCATCTCTTACACATGGAGGCTTACAAGACACCGCTCCCCCCTGACTGGCACTGCATGCGCTTTAATGAGACATCTATGTGCTAATGCCTCTGTAAGCCATCTCCTTTCCTACTCGTCCTCTAATCTTATTCACAAAGCTCACAAGTCTCCGTCTGAGGTGTCACTCAGGGGGTTTGTGTCTCTATTACCTCTTACCTGATGTTCCTCTCATCATTGCTGTGCTTTTGCTTTCTCCATCACACTGAATGTTTCATGTCCTTGAACCCTGCAGCCATCGGGATGTTTTTATAATGTGAAGTCCTTTTTTTAAACATGTGCTCTTAACCATCTCATCCTTTATCTCAACTCTTCCTCCATCTTTCTTCCCTTCTTATTTACTGTCAAATCCAATTTTTGTGATAAACATTTTTCGGGATTTTCTTTTAAGTGTTAGATGTGATAATATGTTGATATGTTAATCCTCTTTTTCTTTCAAGATTTTTGCGTTTGTTCCTTTTCATCTAAGCCGGGTGGATAAAAAGAAAAAGCTAAGGCATGTTTAAAGGCATGTGCATGATGCTTTGTTATGTAGCAGACAGCACTGCTGTCCTCAGCAGGAGAAGATAGCTATTTCTGCCTCTCAACACTAACACATAGAGAGACTGAGTGCACTTTACTGCTGACCTAAAATAAAACCAAATGTAGCTTAATAACTTGGCAAATGGTCTCACTAACTGGTGCACTTTGAGCGCACACGAGTGCCTCATTGCTGTTTGCTACCTGTCATTGACAAAACTGCCACCAGCTTCAGTTTGGACTTCACAGAGGCTGGACAGCAGCCTAACACATAAGGAAGAATGTCCCCAAGTCAGCCTAAGCCAACTCATTAGTCTCCAATTATCACTGTGATGATAGCAACGTCTGCCAAGCTAAACCCATTTCAACAATGGTTGGAAAACATTGTGTCCTGTTGTTTGTCTTATATTTCTTACTCTGGTTAGCTAGAACAGCACTGCAGGGATTATCACCATGAATAAGTGTGCACAAATATGCATAAGTGTTACTGCTGTCAAAGTTAATGTGATAATAACAGTGTTATATAACAAGGCTACATCATTAACGCCACCTCGCATTAACAGTGCTAAAAAAGGTGGTGTTAATAATGAAAGTGACTACCTACTATATCCCTGGTGGAAATCCACCACACTGCTGCTTGGAAAGGGACAAAACATAAGCAAGAAGAAACTGAGCCTTTTGCTTTCCTTGAATTTAAGGTTTTATTTTTCAAGTGAGCTAAAATTATTATCCTGAAAAGTGCATGTTCCAAACACACATGAAGAGCATCTGTGGCAGGCAATGCTCAGCTGTCCTGCTGTTACCTGGACCAGTACAGACACCTTTAGATCAGCTGTTCCTGGTTTTAATTAGACCTTTGCTTTTAAACTCAGCAGCGTACTCTTGTCACTTTCACACCTCTTGCACTGACTGTCAGGAAAGACAAGTCAGTCAGCTAAAAGCGAGTCAACCAAGTTTTTATCTCCACTTCCGAGGCAACGCAGATGGTCTCAGATGAAGCCAAGGTCTTTCTATAGATTTTCACTCCAATTCAAGTTCCTTTCCTTTGTCTTATAGATCACGTTTTCTTTGCTACATATGGTTTTTTAATCATGTCTGTCTGCAAACATGCTGCAGCCAACTTTATTTATATAAAAAAGCATTTCCCAGTAAAATTCCAGTTGGCTGTCTATTTCACTGCAAACAGAATTTTATAAATGTTTGTCAAATGTTACCGAAAAGATAGAAAAAAATAAATGGATGCATCAAGCTCACCGTAAACAGAACCACTAAAAGATAAAAACATCCTGTACTGGAAACCTGAATTTCCCTCCAGGGATTAATAAAGCTATTATTATTATTATTATCCATCTATCCATCTATTATTATCATTATGATTATGATTAT
>JBAMHX010000021.1:18920613-18932663 GCA_037177515.1 Pseudomugil tenellus
AAGGATGTAAGGAAGGTGTGGGGGATGTTGCATCTGCCGTCATCACAGTGAGGCTTTAGAAGGTGAAAGTTTCATGTTTGTGTGGAAAGTTGCAGCTTCTACAGAAAAGTTTGCACAGATCTAAAGCAGCATGTGTTTCTGGAGGATCGAAGTTTCGCTTTTTGAATAAACTACAGGATTGGTTTTAATTCAATTCACTTAGAATTTGCCATTCGGGTTATTATGATTATAAAATCTATGTTTCTTTTACATTTTCTTTTTTCCCTAATAATAATATAAACCAGCAGAGAACTGAGCCATAATGAATCTGCTGGAACCAAATCCAGCTGCTGTCCGTGGTTCTGAACATGTTGCGTCCAAATGGGGAAGCTTGAAACTGTCTGGTGCTGAATCTTCAGCTTTAGGAAATGAAGACACACGTCCCAACTTCAAGTCATGTACAAAATCCATCCTGAAATTCTGCCCCCCCCCCCCCTCCCACCCAGCTGCATTTTAAAGCTTGCATTTAGGAATGAAATGGGCAGGTACATTTTTAATGCGTGCTGGCTTACTAAACTGTGCTGCGCCTTTCTTCAGACGGGCGACAAATTGAAGTATAAAAAGGATAAATTGGTGAGTATGAGAGCACAATGACTGCAGATGCGTCCACGCAGGTGCATCACATGGTCCAATTAAGCTTTGTGGCATCTATAAAAACGCTGAGCTGGCTGACTGGGTTCAACGTTTCCATCATGGTGAGTAATGGGGGAGGTGGAAGTGACATGTCTTGTTGGGGCACAGATGGAGGTTGCTTCTTCTATGAAGTCTGTTAAGTTGGCTGATTTTAATAACACCATCCAAAAAGTGTCATTGAATAGTATAACAAGAACTGAAAGGATTTAAAATATATGATTACATTTATAATAACTTGATATTACATTTGCATTAGTCAGATATTACTTAGGGGATAACACTGAGACACAAAATACTTTAAAATGTCTTTTATGCTGCTAAATACAGGCTAGAGTAGTATATTTTATAGCAGAAGGATCATAATGTGGTGAAGGAAAGAAAAATGATGAATAATGACGGCTTGATTTGGCATCTTATAACTTATTATATCATATCAGGGGAAATATTTCAATCCTTTACATACAATCCAGTGACCCACGAAAAACATTACATTACATGCAACATGTGTCTTTAGCCACCAGATCCCAGATTTGGAAGCTTGCAAACAGAATCATAGTGCTGGCATGAAAAACACTGCATCAGTGAATATCCTTTGGTAGAATGTTATTCATCCCAAATTCCAGAGTTTGCAGGTGACAAACCACAGGTCCACTCCCCCTGTTATCCCCCATTAACCTGTCACCCATCTGTACAGCTCTGTGAAAGCATAGTCCGAACTCCACCTGTTGCCAAGCACAATCCACCTCTTCATTTGCAACAAGCACGTTGCTGATTGGTCAAAAGAAAATGTAAAGATAACGATGTGTCTGTAAAAAGTCCAACCGTTTCAATGGAAACAAACTTCATATTTTTTCATCTTGCACAGGTTTCTTTTCTGCAGGACATCTTTGCACTAATGAATCAAACATGGGAGCCTCTAGAAACACATCTTCTCTTGTTGTAAACTGTAATCCAAACACTAAACGATGATCAGCATTAAGATAAGTGTCTAATATAAATGTCAATAAGGGTGACTCCCTTCACTACTTAGTCCATTTTGTTTCCCTTTTTCCAGTAAGTCCTTTTTTATAATTAGCAATCAGCTGTGACATACCTGCCCATTAAGCATTGATCATCACACCAATTAAGTGGGTGGGCACTGGCTACATGTTTACAGAGCACCTCGAACAAAAGGAGCCAAAAATTCTCCATAACATCTTCAAATTTAGCATCTCGCACTGCAGCGAGCTCTGTATCTGTTCCCATCCAATTTGGCTGATGACTTTAGCCCTGCATCAAGTTCAACAAGCAGAGGCCATTCTGCTGACGGCGCTGAAACAATTAATACCCTGTGAAGTTATGGAGATACAGACAGTGCCAGCCTACGGGCGACAGCAGCCATTTCTCCTCTCATGAAATATAACTCTACAGTTTACCCCAACCCATGAATCGCTTCTTGGTTTAAGTGTCTGTTGAGTTTGGGACACTTACAGGGAAGGAAAAAAAGAAAAAAAACAAGTGACATGCTGGGATAGAAAGAAAATTATTTTACACCTTGTTGATGTGTAGAAAATAAAAAATAATGTTTGGCAATATACAGACAGCTGTAAATGGTCCATGTAATGATTAAGTGTGCCTTCCAGGAAGAAAAAATAGTTTAAAAAGTGCTATTTACTAAAACACTCTTGTTTGGCAGGAACTGTGTTTGTTGCCCAGCAACATTCATATGTTGAACAATCTTTCAGGTTGCAGCTGCCGAGGCCGTCTGTGAATACAATAGATGTGTTTTGTGAGATCTGTCAGAGCCTCTTGTTGCAATCACAGAAAAAAAAGGATTGGAATAATATACAATAAAACACAGAAAACTCCCCAAAACAGCAATAACATGCAGTATACACACGTTAGTATGTTTGTAT
Organism: Pseudomugil tenellus; assembly: GCA_037177515.1. Taxonomy (NCBI): domain Eukaryota; kingdom Metazoa; phylum Chordata; class Actinopteri; order Atheriniformes; family Pseudomugilidae; genus Pseudomugil; species Pseudomugil tenellus. The sequence goes on from JBAMHX010000021.1 coordinate 18,923,181, forward strand.
GAGACAATAACTTGTTAATCAACTAAACTGTCAAATAATAAGTCATTCGCTAAAAAATACAAAAACTAAAACAAAACAAAAGGAAAAAATATTATTTTCAATTTTGTGAGAACTAAAGGAAGCAAATTCATATTTATGTCTCTTCCTCCAATAAACACACTAATATTTCAAATGAAAACATTTTCTGGGGACTGAGACAGAAATAAGTTGTAGTTAATTATAGACGGTAGATGTTGGGATGGATGAAAACGTGGACAAGCCGCCTGTGCGGCTAAATGTTCGGCCTTTACAGGTGCATGTGTTCTGTTTAAGAGATTCTGACACCAGAAGTTATTTTCAGGCTATCTCCAGGGTGAGAGACAGCTCTGCTCTGTCCTTCCCGTGTTCACATTAGACTAGGACTTGTTCTCTCTCATGTTCTTTTCTTTTTCCATTTCCTCTGATCTTAAGCCTGGCGGAATCATCTTAACCTGCCTCAAGGCGATTTTCAACCTGACACACTGCGAGCCAGAGGTTCACCCAGGAATGTGAATCATCAAACAAATATCCAGGGACAGCTTATGTGCTGAATATTAAGCTACATAAAAGTAGAAAAAATGTAATTGTTGTTTTCCAAGGAAAGCAAAGAAAAATGATTTAATGATGCCAAGGTTCCACAGCAGATGTGGTTACTGCAAATCTCTGTTTTGCAGGTCGCTTCCATTAACCTTTACCCCAAGCTGGTTTCCAATCTGGCGTGCTGTGTATCACATACTGCAGCTCAGGTTGGCACTGAGGTGTCTGGCCATAGATGTACACAGTAGCAGACATAATAAGTGCAAGAGGCATGTCAAACAAGCAGCATAAAGCAGATGTATTTGTACTGGTTGCACGCGGAAGGAATTTTAGTGTTTTGTTAAAAACTGCACACACCGTATTCTGACTGATACTTGGACCCTGTTTTAAACATGCATACTTGATGGTTTCAGACACTTTTCATTGTTTTTAATACAGAATAAATTACTGGAACAATGTTTTTACACTTACTGCTGCAATAGGATGCTTTGCATTGGTGGTGCTTGTAAATAAATAAATACATAAATAGCAATTGTCTGCAGATCTGAAAGCCAGAAGTATCAGTTGAGATTTCTTATGTAGTTTCTGCAGAAGAATTGAATAATGAATGACTTTATGAATAACCAATAATGGAATAACAGGATTTTTATTGCAAACCATGGAAGACTACTTAATACGTTGGTATTTCTTATTCACTCAAGGCTTCTGAGACTATAAATTATATGTTGGTATTAGTTGACACACATTATTTAATCCAAAATCCAAACAAGTTTCCACCATATTTACACAGCATGTAACATCATTTACATAATGAGGTGTCTACTTTTTAATCATTGGTTGTTGCAAATGAATTTGCATAAATGGAGCAGAAAGATCTTTGCTTTAAGAAAAACATTTTGCTGATTTGACTCACTTCATTCTGATTGTGGGCTTTTCCTACTTCAGTCTTTCTCTCCATATTTTCTTCCCCTAACTGTTTGATCCCAGGCCTGCTTCATGTGTTTTGTCTTGGCAGCGATGTGAAAGATAAGAGGTGGGCATCTGTGTTGGTAGTGCCTTGCCATCTGTCCACTGCCCATGGGGTCTCTGTGGACATAAGCTCACATGGGTGGAACATGGGTAGGGCGGGGGCTTTCAGTTTGGTTGAAGGGGATTTTCAACACAGATTTCTGGAGTTTAAGGAACCTTAAAAAGAGATGTGTCGTAGAAGGCAACAGACAAGAAAAATGTTGACAAAAACAAACATGGCAACCCAAGTTCAGGTTGATTGTAATGGAGAGATAGAAATAGCAGATATGCTTAGCAGTGGGTTAAGTTCATATAGTTACTACAATGAAAGTAATCCCCCAGCAACAGTGTTCTTCTGTTGAGATTCCATGCTATCTTCTTCCTCTTCCTCAAACCCTTTCACAACCTTTAGGGGTCAAAAGTATAGACACAAGGGTGTCTACGGACGCAATTGCAAGATGGAGGAATTTACATAATGTGTGATGATAAATATCTATACACTGTGCAGATCAATGAGGTGCAATTACAGGCTAGTGGAGTTTCTTATCTTCCTCAGTTCAACTTTCTGCTGCCTGTGGTCCTCCACTTTCATTAAATCCCCAATGTGATTAGGCTGGCTGATTGGCACAAGTTGAAGATTATCACAGAATGCAATCTCTGTTTGCCTGCTTACTTTTGTGTTCAAAGACACAGCCACAGCATCCTCAAGGACACATTTCATGTTGCTGACAAATAGCATCCCTTGTTTCAGACATTATTATCTCTTTTTTCTCTAATTCTAGCAATGTTAATGACTTTTAAAAAAAAAAAACAAGCACATCATCATTTAGAATAAGGGTTAGCATTATAATGTGTTTGGTTTCATCTTACAGCTTTTTTTCAGGGAGCCTTTGGGATGGTGCTGAGCTGTGGGGCTTTACATTTGTTAAAGTACAATCACCTGTAAGATACTTCGAGCCATTAATGGGAGAAAACAAGCTTTAATGCACATTTACACACTTAGAAACATAAATCCTGTACAGAACATTTCTTTTTCTCTCTCTTCTGGCCCCTGTGTTTGCTATTCTAAAGCTCTTTTTTTGCTGTGAAATCATGTGTTCATTCGATGTTTTTTATTTTTAACATCTTACGCTGGATGGACAGAATTTGACACTTGCAGGGAAAACAATGCCTTCCATCCTTTCTACCAGCTGATTACAGACTCAAATGTCGCAAGTGTCGCTTCATCATGGTGAAGAGGAAGCAGGAAAAGTCCCGCACATAGTGTTCATCATGTCTCGGTGACACACTGAGGCACACTGATTAGTAGGGCTCACAAGAAGACTTCCATATGACTCAGCGTTGTTTGGCCAATTACTCAGCACGACCTCGCTCCCGCTCCCACTTTATACCACATTCCAACCATAGTGGTGGCTCGTTTGACTCCGACCCCCTTCATCCCCATTCTCTCCTCTCATTCCTCTATTTTTGGCATCAGACATTCTGGGCACGTAGACCTCAGCACAATGTAAATTATTCAGCCTGGCTTGCCAGAGGCTGGGAGCGAATCATAAATCGCAGATGGTCTCAGGCTATTTCATGCGGGTGACTGTGGTTAAACACCAATGCACAGAATCATTTTCAAACCCACACAAATATAAGGTTTCATTACTTGTAGCTTAGTGAGAGAGTGTTTGATTTTGAACTCTCACGGTTTGGCTTTTGTTGTAGTTGTGTTTAAATCGACACCGTGTGCCTGTAGCAGATGACACATACAGCACCTCCGATTTCTGGCATGGTTTCAAAGAAGACTTCTGCAGAGGTTAATTAACTATCGATGAATACAGAAGATGTCAAGTGTTTTTTCAACCACTTTGGGTTTTTTTTCTAAGCACAAGTTCCTGAATAACAACACACATAACAGCTACACATTTCATAACATGCTGCTTTTACAGATTCTTGATCCATTTTCACCTGAAAAAGAAAGTACACTGACCTAAATCATATTACTAAAAATTCATTCAAGTTAAAGCACTTTAGGTCCTAAAATAGTTTGTCCCACTAACTAATGATGATGACTTCAGCTCCAGCTGGCAAAATACAGACAAAAACATTTACACTTCAAGATGTCTCTTGTGGAAAGACAAAACATGTCCTTTTTTTACACTTCCACTTGTAGGCTTAACAAAACTGAAATGAGAACGTTTCGTTCCAATATTTCAAGATATCAAGATTTTAGGCTCGAAAGTCATGAAGTAAGGAGCTAACAAAGCTGCAAGAACACCATTCCCTGTGGTTTTTTTGACATTTTGTGACATTTCATGATACTTTTCTGTTTTTTTCCTAAAAGGAATACAAAAACATCATCTTCAAAGCGTGCTCTTTGCAGCTGTCTAATAACTGGTACCTCAGAGTCATGGCAGATTTACAATATAATGAGGCACTTTAAGATGTGTGGCTTCAGGTGAAACAAAGATCTTTTGTACGTCTCTCATTGCTTACAACTCATCAGGCTGTTGGCATGAAGCAGCTCGTCTCCGCTCTTAGTTAGGTGACTTTGTTGACAGTGCGAAGATAGGCTTGAAAAATAGGTGAAGAAAGTGTGTCTGGTGTCAGGAACAGATGCCAGGGTGAGGAGCCACTCAGTGGGACAGCCTCATGTTTAGTGAAGCAGTTTGCTGTTTAATTACACACTGTGGGAGTCACCTTGCTCAGACCTCCAGTTCACACGGTTAGGCCAAGGGCACTACGTACCACCATCTATGACCTAGATCTGGACAGTGTGGGAATAAGCAGCACTGATGTACAAAGAGACAAGCATGTAAACTGCTTATCATGCTTAAGAGAGACATGGATTGGCTGAAATGATAACCTTTGAACCTTTATCTACATCTATAGAAGTACTCACATCGCACTTTTTAAGGCACGCTGACCACTCAAAGCACTACACACTACATAGCACCTACCATTCACACCGCCGATACGCACATTGGGGGGCAACTTAGGGTTCACCATCTTGCCCGTGGACCCTTCAGCACATGGCCGGGGGAAGCCTGGAATCGATCCACCAACCTTCCGGTTGAAAGACGACCGTTCTTCCACCTGATCTACAGCCGCCAATCATATAGTTATAAGTAATAATACCCTCCTGTACTTTTATACTGGCCATATTTTACTTTGACTTCATTGGAAAATACCAAGATGTTATCTGAAGTGGGGGGGGGGGGTAAAACAAAAAAAGGATGAGTTTACAGTAAGAAATATAACCACCAACTGTATAAAAATTACTTTCACTGTCAAATGGGACAAACAATTGATAAATCTGCCATCAGAATTAGTAACTGTTTTTGTCTTTAATCATTTATTTCCATACTACAACATGTGTACATACGTACATATGAGTTATTCTTACTCGAGAAAATGGAAATTCAACCATATTTTATATCAATGTTTGAACGACACGAGTTGTGATTAAACTATAATTGTAAGACACTCCTCATATTCACCAAAAAATTAAACTACTGTATTTTTATCCAGTTAAGTTTAATGAAATGAATCTTAAATTGATATGATCATGATTATTAGATGTGCAGTCATGTGTTGACATTCTGCTCATCTCAGCCATCTGCACATTTTCATTTTCACACTGACATCTTGTAGATGTCATTGTGTCGTATCTGGAAAGGACCAGTCTTTATCTTCCAGAGATATAATTAGTGTTAGAGGTATCACGTTACAGTAACAATATTACTTTTTTGGGGTAACTAATAAAGAAGCTCAATAAATTAAAAAATATTAGTAATAAACAGTGTTGGGAATAACAGTGTTTAAGTATGACATTATATTTTTGGTAAAGTAGCGATCTAATTAATTATTTTTCCCACTGTTATAACACTGTTACATCACTGAACATTAAATCTGGTGCATTACTAAGAAATGAATAAATATACTGCATTGTAATGTAGGCCTTGCTCCAACACCAGCTGCTAGTGGGGAGACAACAACATATGAGATCAGGCGTCATTTAACCTGGTAACCAATCAGAGCCAGTGTTTTTACACATAGGTCAGGACACACACACCAAACAGATTTGATGAACCAGCAGAAATGGCAAGTCTGGAGAAATCTACTGAAAAGTTTTCATTTTTAAAGTCAATATATTAGGAAAGCAAAGTAATATATATAGCGATGTTTGTCTTTAAATGCAATAACCTATAAAGTAATCTCAATATAATTTAGAGAAGTAACAAGTACTAATTACTTTCTTTGCGTAACAACCCCAACACTGGATACAACCATCAATGTGGACATTGCCCATCCAGCTGAATGAAAAACTGGACCTTAGCATTAGCATCTGCTCATGATGTAGCAGATGTTTTTCAGCTGGAAGCTGTTCAGGCATCATACACGGCTGTCATTGACATACATTCGTCATGCTGCAGCTGGACTGAAGTGACTTCTGCCTGAAGACACTTTCATTCATATTTGTTTCAAAGAAACATTATTATTTGTAATATTTTATCATATGTTTGGAATAAAAGAAAGCTATCAACATTAGGATAAGACCATAAACTCTCTCCTGCTAACATTCACATCTTGTCTTCATATTTATTTTTATCACTTCCATCTCATGTAGCTTTATGAAAAATTAAAAATAACTGAGTGTCATATTGTTGTAGCAAGAAGTTGTGTAGCAAAATGAGCTAATTTTCCTTTGTAAAACTATGCTCATGTGTTTTCTATCAGGAAGGTGACTCCTAAAAATCTAGCAGAGCTTTTGAATTGATCTTTAATTAGGTGTATGGGTAGATAATAAATAATAAACCCCATCCCACACTCAACAGGCATCATTGTCACTGTAGCATAACTTTGTAAATGGTTCACTTGTGTGTGAAATATGGGCAAGGATCAGTCTTGACATGTTTTTCAGCTTGAACCATTCACTATAGAACACTGACCAAACTTCCAATGTATCTATTTTCCCTTGAATTATTCTTTTTTAACAACCATTTACTTAGTTTCTTTTAAACATGCTAAAAAATGGACAAAGACTGCCCTGTTCTCTCCCTTCTTTCTGTTGGTGTAGAGGCATTTGCACACACACAACAAAATTTCATAACAGTATCCCAAAGGATAACAAAAAGAAAGCGCTTTTGCACTTAGCATTTGGAGAATTATGTCTGCTACTTTTATCCAGGTCATTTCCCTCACTACCTATTCTTCTTCCTGCTAACTGGTATACATTAGTATATATTAAAACTTTACATACATACACCCACTAGTCATTTTTTAGGTACACCTGTTTAATTCCTTATTAAAACAAATTCCTTATCAGCAAATCACATGACAGGAATTCAATGCATTTATGCAGTTAAATATAGTCTAGATGAGTTGCTAAATCTGCTAAATTTTCAGGTTAGTACCTAATTATATTTACAATTATATATCAGCAAAATAAAGAGGAAACATCAAACACAATAGAATATCAATTATATTCCAATATATAATATTGATCATATTAATAAAATATTAATAATATTAATAAAAAAACTAAATAAATCCATGCATCCATCCATTTTCTGCTGCTTATTCCCAAACGGGCTCACGGGGGGACTGGAGCCAATCCCAGCAGACAATGGGCGAGAAGCAGGGTACATCCTGGAAAGCTCACCAGCCCATCACAGTAACGAAATAAATAATAAATAAATAGCCTAAATATATACATAAAAATCAATTAATAAGTAAAAAAATTTTGATGCAAAAAAACATAAATAATCATTTTTAGAGTTCAATTAAAGAGAAACTTTAAAAGTGAAATTTTATTTAAAATGTTACCTGAAATTATCAACACAATCTTATTCTAACTTTCATAACCACTTAGCACATGGAATAAATTTGGTTAAAATATGTCATCATTTGTCTTTGTATTTCTTTTTTATCATTATTGTAAAGAAAAGGAACATCCTGTATTTCAGATAGCTGACAAACAACCTATCTAAAGCTAATTGCTTATAAAAAATGTCTACTGATCAGTATTTGTCTGAACCAAAATACTTTATTGATGTCAGAGTTTCTTTTGCTTTTTGCTGTTACTGTTTAAAACCAAAGTATGCAGAATAGCATCTCTATAAGCACAACACGTACAACCTTGAAACAGATGGGCTACTGCAGCAGAAGACCACACCTGGTGCTACTATTGTCAGCTAAGGACAGAAAGCTACAGAAACACAGGCTGCAGTTACACAAACTCACCAAAACTTGACAAAAACATTTTTAAAATAGTGTTTAATCTGATGAGTCTGCATGTCTGTTGTAGCAGGTAGATTCTGATTCTGGTGTTATTAACATTCAAAGCCTGCATCTACTTGTTTTGTTCTCATGCACCTACGCAAGAAATCTGCATGCTAACTTTTAACTGACCTTGTTTTTAATGATGTTAATTTAATTTATGATGTTATTGCATTTTTTTGCTATTTGTTGTTGTTTTTATTCTTCTTTACATCATCTATAATGCTTTTGATGTTTTTACGTGAAGCACTTTGAATTGTGTTGTGCATAAAAGATACCTATTGAGTCAAGCTGGTGATGCTGAAATAATGGTAACTTTGGGTCTCTTGGTATTAATTGAGCATAGCTTAAACATCACAGCCTACTTATTGTTGCTGGCCCTCCTCATGCCTTTGTGACCACAGTGTATCATCTGACGCCGATAAGCATCTCTTTTCAACTGGGTTGGGCATCATGTTTGCTGTACACAAATGGCCTCCACAGTCACCAGGGGCCTCATTAATAAAACTGTGCATACAAAAGTTGCTGGTGGCGTATGTTGGGAAAACAGGAAATCTAGAGAAAAATGTGGCCCAGGAGTTGTGGGGAAATAAATACCATCATGACATAAATAATACTAAAACAAAAATTGGTGAATAAATAAAAAGTTTTACCTCTAATGGTTTTCAGAAGTGCTGCATTACCTCTAGATGCTGCACACTGAAGGCTCTAAGATGAAGGGATGGACAACACTTGTCTCTGGTGGTCCTGGCATGTTCTTTTAGTGCCATGTAAACGGGTTTGCTCCGGTGGCATTGAGGCACCACCATATACACTTCCATTCCTTTGTGCAGGTTGGGGAAAGGAGTCCCAACCTGTCAGTGTCCTCAGCATTCTTAGAGGGACCGGCCCAACGTGCTTCCTCCTTGAATGGCGGGGTCCTTCCTGGTGTGACTCTGTAAGGCCAGGTCCAAAGTATCACAAAAATCCACGAGTACCGGACGGGTTTAGAAACACCATGGCGATCTGATCAAACCTGAAAATTTGCTCAGCACAGGGTCTTCTATGCAGCGTGTCCTCCAGCGGTGGAGCCACTGTGCCTCTTTACACACTGGGGAGCCTTTTCTACCAAACCATCACTTAACTTTGTGAACAGCTGATACCCTGCTTGTAGCCTAACTGATGAGCACTTTGTACGGCGACAGTGTTTTTTTTAATTGTAATCATTAGGCTAATTTAGAACGTAATTTGTATGGCAGCACACGGTACACCTTAATTAGCTGTGTGAACTGGATTTCATAGACCTTTGTTTCACACTGGCAGAATATATTCTAGCTCTTGAGGTATAATAAGTAGCCTGTCTGTTATAAATGATGTGCGAACGCTCAATCAAGTACAGCACCTTAGAGATGTGGTGGAAGTGGGCATGCTCATCATGGATGGGCAGCCAACAAATCTGCAGCAACTGTGTGATGCTGTCGTGTCTGTATTGCCCAAAATCACTGGCTGCTTCAATCACCTTGTTGAAACTATGCTATGAAGAATTAAGGCAGTCCTGAAGACAAAGATTGGTCCAACAATCTACTACTAGCAAGGTGAACCTTACAAAGTGGCCGGTGAGAGAGTATGTCTGTCCTCCTAACTATCAAACTGGAGCCATGATGTGAAAAATAA
>JBAMHX010000021.1:18944064-18955982 GCA_037177515.1 Pseudomugil tenellus
GAACCTTACAAAGTGGCCGGTGAGAGAGTATGTCTGTCCTCCTAACTATCAAACTGGAGCCATGATGTGAAAAATAAATAAAAAGCACTCAGAAGGCAAAAAACTCCACCAAGCAGGTGATTTCCACCCTGTGTTATAATTTATATTCATTTTATATGAATACACTAATGGATTCTTAGATACACTGATAAGGAATCCACAGTGTCTCAGCTATGTTGTGGTGTTTGTTGCATGTTTATATCTTGCAGTGATGAAAATTCCGAAGATTACTAATTTTTTCTTGTTCTGAATTCTAGTATCCAGAATTTTTCTAGGATCTACATCTATCTTTAATATTTTTTTAAAACCTGTTGGGAACTTCTGCAGTTTTTGGCCAAGCACTCTGACTGTTTATGGTGGAAGTATATGCATATATACTGAAAATGTCCTTATCTTCAAATTATAAAAAATAAGAATTATGCAGTTGTAGAGATTAATTAATTTCTTTTATGAAGAAGTTAAAAATCTCGTCATTCTTCGTCATTCTTTATGCTTTATCCGTCTTGTACTACACTGAAAACTTGTATAACTTCTAAACCTTCTGACATGCGATGCAGGACACCTGGGGGGCAATTTATTTTGCTTAACGCTGTTGTTTGTGGACCCCGTGGATCGAGCCAATCATGCTGTTGTACAGCGTAGATATTTATGACGAGGATGGGAGTTAATAAGTTTGTGTTTTTCCCACTTACATGTATGAAGCATATGTGATTTATTTTTATTTATTTTGTTTCTTTTATTTTTTATGTTAAATAATTTTGTAATATTTCATTTTGTAGTTGGAGTGTACACATGATCATGGGTTGATGGATTTCCTTTTATTGCATGTAAAAAAAATAAAAATGAATACATAAATGAAAAAGGTCTACATTTTTGTTTCTCCTGTAGAATATTGTCTAAAGGTGGAATTCTGAGCAACAGGTGAAATTCTCTCAGCCAGAGTCAAGGTGAGCTGATCATGTGTTACCAAAAATACTAAAAGTTAAAATTCTTCTTGAATATACAGACTATTTAAATAAAACATTCTTCCATACAAATATCACTAAACCAACAGTAGTTACTGCAACAAAATGTTTGTAAAAACATTGCAGTTTTTTGAGTTTGAGATTTTAAAATAAAATATTTTGGACACCAGATATCACTGTGTTAATGTTCTGTTCGTTCCATAAGATCGATTCTTTTTATGGAACAATATTTCCAAATGTTTCAAATTGATCTCCCAAACCTTCCATTTCTGACATCACTAAGTGCAAAACCCAAATCTAAACTACGCTTATCTAATTTACATTGTGTAGGCTACCACAAATACCACAAGCCAAAGTCACAAAGTCCGCAAATCATGATGATGTGACCTTTTTTATTTCTTGGTTGCTGGTGATGATGGACTGCAGCTGTGGTGATTTCTGGGGGTATAGACGAAGGAGGATCTGAATTGGCCGATCCTCTGCAGGTGAGGGTGCAGGTTGACGGGAGAAATGGTGTGATTAGTGTTTGACAAACAGGATTATTTATGAAATACACGGGGGACGTAACAGCTACGCTATGCTAACATTCATACACCAGCAATGGCAACACTGCAGAAAGTTAGATTCCAACCACCAACCTAGCGGCCATTGGACAGCCTGCTCGAACACCAGAACTGTTGCCACCGCAACGGAACAAGCACAGCTTAAAATAAAACTAATAATGCTGAAACACTCAAATTATTTGCGCTCCAGTTCTTAAAAGTTCAGAAAAAAAATATATTCCACAAGTGTGAGAAGCAAAGTCTAGTTCAGGTACATGCACAGTACACATCTCATGGTTCAGTACTCAGTATCACAGAAACCTCTGCCAAACTCAATAATCTGCCTCATCTTCTGCCCTTCACAGCCATATGTAGCCCATTTGTTCTGGAGGATGAACTTTGCAACTACTTTCTTCTTCACATTTTTTTCACTCCCCTCATCACAGTCCATGCTAATTTCCTTTAATGATCAGTTGAGGATAAAGAAACGATGGAGATTTTCACACATGGCTAACAAGTCGAAGGCTCTCACCCCTCAAAGATTAAGGGCAAGCTCTTTTGTGCACTGTGGAGCGAAGCCCAATAAATCCTCATTGACGCTCTAGCTGGGTAATTATCACAAGACCCAGAGGCAGAGATCAAATCGCTGTGTGCTATTGACAATGTTGCTTGATACAAAAAGGTGTGTTAGATCGGGCCAACGGGAAGAACAGCTGTGGAGTTTATCAGTTTGACTTATCAGTCCTTGATAGCTTTAAAATCTCTCATCTCTTTTTTTATTTCACTCATTCGTATTTTGATTTATCCAACATTTGGACTTTTGATGGTTGAAAGATATCATTTGTAAATATGGCAAGGATGTGATGAAGGCATGAGTGCATAATTAAGTTAGATTAAAGAGTGATGGCAATCAAAGGGGGTGTAATAGCCTTAAAATTAGCACATGCAAAAGGAGGTAGTAGTATAATCAAGACACTGTAAAAAACAGCTTCTGATGGAAGAAACATGGCTCCATAGTAACCTTACACACTGCATTTATTGGAATATGCCCAATCCATTATATTTTTAACTCTACCTCTCTGCAATATGCAGCATAATCCAAGTTATTCCCTTTAATGCAATAGAATATTTGGAGAACCACATCTGAAAGGTTTTGAATGACTGCATTCCAAACAAATCCCAGCTTGATGGGGTTTGCAGCGTTTGTAAGAGGAAGAAAACAAGATAATCTCCCAATGGCATGAGGTATTGAGCAGTGGGAGAGGCAAGGCAGATAAACAGAGAAAAAAAGAGATAGAGAGGCATAGAGGAATAAATAGAGGGAGATTCTTCCCCTTATTCATTCATGCGCTTTGTGGTGTGTCTGCTCTGTATGCATTTCCGTGCCTCCAGAAGGACCGATGTTTGCGTGCACACTGATGATTCTGACAGCCAGGCTGTATCAGCAAAAACAAGACCTATAAATTGCAATGCTTTCATATGCTCAGAGCAAGTATTGACTGCTAATATCTTGGCTGAGCCTCCATGTTACAGCACAAGAAGAAAGCAGATTCACTGAAATTTCTCATATGCAGGAAACACGGTGTTATTTTGCAGGAAACACACTGATCTGGACTATTTAAATGCTCAAAACAATGAGACATGGGCAATTTAAGAAGCGGGAAAAGAGGATGGCCCTGCTTTCAGATGAGTCTATATGAATCCATATAAACTGTAATGAAATGAACAAAGTTATTGAAGTCAAATAACTGGGACAAACATGCAAACATCCACATAAATGCATTAAAGTCTGTTAAAGCACACACTTTGTACTGTTTTTACTGAGTCTCACAGCTACCTTGCTGCTGCTGCATGAGCTACCATTCACTGTACATCTGTTATGTAAATATGTACAGATTCTGCACATTTATTAAGTCTCCTCTGACAATGCAAGGGAACTCTTAATATCCTTGTTTTATAGACTAGTTGCACCATTTATGCTGGAATTTAAAATGCACAAAAACAAGAAAATATCTTCAACAGCAACAAAAAATGTTATTTTGCTTTAAAAATGAATAATGTCACATTTTTTTTAATTATAAATTACTCTGGAAATAATTTGTCCTCACAAATACTGTATATTGTGCAGAATTGATACTGCTGTCTTGTGGCCGAAGAAAAAACTGGACCAGGAATACTTGGCAAAATTCTTAGAAAGATTATTTAGCTCCAAGTATTGCATCCTCCTCCATTTCTTTATATGTTGCCAGAATAAAAAGAAACAGATGCCATATTTTATGTACAGGAAGGTAAAAATTCCTGCTGGGCATTACAGCCTGTTGCACTTTCACCAGCTCCAAAACAGTGGATGCAACTGTGTAGTTTTCAGCTGGGGGCCACTGATTATTGATGTGTTTCCTTGCTTTAACTCTGGAAAACCTCCTGGTGGTGCATTTGTGGCAGGGACATTCCCTTGCCATTCCCTGTAGCAGCACTTCCTCACTGACTTGACCTCCACTCTTTGTCCTTCTGCCATGGCCACAGCCAGAAGACTTCCTCTCGCTTTTGATGATGTATGTGGCCTCGCTTCTGATAGGCTCGTCTTGAAGCAGTCTAATGGTAACTGTGCTGACAAAGCCTAAACAGTCCTCTTGTTTCAAGCCTGCCGATTTGCAACTTGTCTGCACTGTACTTGACCAGTTTTCGTAGCAACTGACCATGCCTCCAACAGAAGTGTTTGTGAGTCAGCATTCTTGCATGACCACTGTCTCACTCGCTTGCAAACCAGTCAAAAGTGGACTGGTGCTGTTTTTACATCCACAAGACCAGAACCTCTGCTACATGAAGCACTGGTAGAGGTTATTGGCATGGTAGGTTGTTGTAAACTGCAGCTGTTATGACTGTTTAACAGAGAAGGGTTCCCTCCTGCCAAATTGTGAGCACCTGACTTGCACCCTCCTAACAAATCGTACCAATGACAGCTGTAGTTGCAATACACAATAGCAAACATGGCAAATATGGTGAACATGCTGAGTTTCTTATGTCATTCTTTAGTGAAGTGGCTGTAGCTCAGGAGGTAAGAGCAGTTGTTTGCCAACCTGAAGGTTGCTGGTTCAATTAAAGGCTTCCCCTGAATATGTGTTGAAGTGTCCTTGAGCAAGACACCGAACCCTACGACCCAGATGTAGGCCACTTTAGATAAAAGTGTCTGCTAAATGACTGTAGAATAGAATGAAGTGTATTTTTATCACAAATGGGAAAATTATACTTAAAAATATCTTCGGAGGGGAAAAGACTACAATATACAATATTGTCATAATAATAAAACAATCAAGTTATACAAATGATTTTATAAACTGACAGCTCTAGTAAATGTTCATGATTATATTCAAATTAAAATGTAAGATAAATCTAATGGAAAAATATGTGTATTCATGCAAAGTATTAGTCTCACTTTTAGTATTACAGTCTCTCCTGATGAGCTACTTTCTTCTTCTAAATGGTTTGACAGCAATTTTCATATAAAACGAGGATAGCAGCTGATTCAAATTCCTTTCACTGTAATCTCCCAATAATTCACCATAAAGGTATGAATTGGAAAAGTGCAGAATGCAAAATAAGAAAGGAAAATAGTTTTGATGACTAATCCTTTAAATGAATGTAACACACAGGGTTTTGACAAATTTATGTATAATTATTATTATAATATAAGTAATGTTATTTTTATCATTTGGTATTACTCAGCCTATTGTCCTGGTATCCTTTCCTCTGGAATGGTGAGCTTGTCTATTGCGACTAAACGCAGCCTTTTGAAATCTTGACTGCTACCATGTCCGTCCACATCAAAGCAGGTGGGAAACCAGAGCGTGTAAAATCCCTGAAAAGCACATGGTCAGGAACGCGCGGCCAACTGCTTTCCTCAGTTCCTGAATGTATTGACTGTTAATGGTTTTACATGGATACATACATAGAATACTATGCATACCCTGGAAACAGATTACACCACAAGTACAACTGAAAGGTCTTTCAACTTGGGCCCTACGAAAGACAGCGGCAAAGCCTAAAGAAAAAAATAAAAGATGCTGGGTCGTTTTTATTTTTCTGATGCAACTCTCAGAGCAGGTCAGCTTGCGCATCTGACCTCAGAGGGAGCGGACATAATTAGCCTGTAGGTAGCTAGCTTACGAGCAACAGGTTATTCTAGAACTCACCTTTCCAGGTGAAAAAATGAGTCACATATTGGCACCCTCTCTTTAGTTTTTCATCAAACCCCATTTTTTCCCCCGCTGCATTTTTAATAACCATAGTTTCAAACAGGTTCATCCTGTTGCCAACTCCTCAGTAAGTCGCTAGAAATCGCTAAACGATGTAATCGCCTAATTTGAATAACTGGCCACTTGTGTGTAATGTTAAGGACGTTGTAGGAGAGGAATAATGTGGGAAAAACAAAGGCTTAGCTTTTTGGATGAGTTTTTGAGTTTCCTTGTGTTTTTTTGTATATTACAGAATTTTGCATAGAAATCAACTTTGTACCATGTCCAACAAAACCAGCCTGGGTTCAATTCCCACTCTTTTATATAGCTTAGACTGAGACATATTGTCTTACAGAGAGGCACACACACACACACACACACACACACACACACAGAGTGGACGAGGTGTGTAGGTGACTGAGGCTGTGTTTAAAAAAAGTAGTTATTATTTTGGTGTCACCTGAAAGTGAAAAACTTCCATCCCGCTGCGTTCGAGCCTCAAACAAACAATCAGTCATACTGAACTGCAGAACCAAATGTAACATTTATTTAACTCCAAACTGTAGCCTATAATTCCAAATAGTTCTTGGCATCTACATAGAACTTAAAAAAGTAAAAAAAAAAAAAAAAAAACGTTTAAAGCTTAACCATTTATTCAGCATTAAAATAAAGTTGATAGACATTAAACACAATCTGCTTAACTAGTTAACTGTTCTTAGCTAAATATTCTGCGATGACAGCATTTATTAGATGTCTGCATGTAATAACAGCATGAAGAAACACAGCGCTGTAGAATAAAAACTTGTCTGAAGAAACAGTAAGTCTGACTGCTGTGCACATGAACTCCGTCCCACACTGTAAGTAATAAAGTCTGCTTGTACGACGGGAGTGAAAGCTATCAACCTTTAAATCCACTAAAACCTAATCTGTAAGGCTGAGTCAAGCTAAGAGGCTACAGATCCAGTCCGTGTTGTGGGATCATGGTTTTCCACGACACCCATTAATACCCATTAATGGGATTCACACAAGCTTACAGCTGAGGATGATCTCTTGGAGTGGGTTTTCTTTGGCTGATTGATGAACAATGAAAGGATGATGAAGCAAGAATTCTGCCAAGACAGTTAATCAGCGTCTTGGCCAGCATAGGAAATTTATTATTACTAGACAGAAATATACCTTTCAGTTAATTTTTCCCAGTTAAATTCAGAGGCATTAGCTCAGAGCAGTTTGATTTATATTTACACTTTTATCTTTCATACATTTGCATTGGCGCAGGTGGCAAAAATTACTTTGAAAGCTGAACAGATCATCTAGCTGGTTTTGGTGTTTGTGATCTTAAAGCAGCAGGAAATACAGATGCTGCCCTATTTGCGTACATGACATCCTAAAGTTTGCCATTAATTTTCATTAAGTACTGCCGGCAAGGACCATTAACCAGGCTAGAGAATGATCACTCCTCCAGAGTGGTGACCTGTTTATGGTACAGGTATGGGTTAACAGAAACAGCCCACCTTTGCTGTACCAACTGAGCACTCACAACACATAACACAGCAGGCATTTTGTAATGAGTCATTTTATTGTCAATAGTAATTATAATAATCCTTGGAAAAGAATAAATAGGCTAAATACATGCAAAAAGCACAAACTTCCATAGCCTTGGCATATGGTGAGGTTCAAAAAGTCAGCAGGATTTTCTCTCAGACAAATCAAAAGGATCATAAACTTAAATACCACAGAGGACAGAAATGTCCCTATTACGTTTCACTAACATTTGTATGGGATATATGTCTCATCATTGGATCGAATGGTGCATGTTGGCACATGTCAGTGCCTAATAGCATGACCTTAATCTACTGGATAAGAGCATTATTGCATGTACTTCACACTACAGCTGTGATCATTGGGATTATAGAGTATTATGTGATCATTTTTATTTATTCATTTTCAAGACTATTTTTTTCTCCAGTAATATATTGTGAAGTTTATGAAATCCTCCAGAACAACAGGAGAGGGGGAGGTTTCAGGCTCAATCAAATTACATGACACATCACGGCTTGGTGACAACGCCTTGGCACAAGAGTGTGATGTGTGTATTTATGATAATATATATTCCCAATTCCAACCAACACAAGTATGCAATAAAGCTTGGTTGAATAAATATAAACAAAGAACCAAATACATGTCAATAAAAAAGGAAAGGAATGTCAACATTGTCCCAGTGGTGCTGAGAGTAAGTCAATGTGAGTTTTATGTTCATGTTGCATTATTATATAATAGCTTTTTGTCCGGGCGATGGTTTTCTAACTGTAACCAGGTATATTTGTTAAGTCTAACCAGAGTAATGCCAGATGGTGTCTGGCAGGTGGGGGGACTGCCTGTGCAGGGCCACACCCAGGGCTGAGTGGTTATGGTGACTGAATTTTATGGGCATACAGACGAGACAAAACGACCAAACAAACTAGAAAACACATTCAGGTAGAGCAGACCGTCGCTGAGCCCAAAAAAATTCCATATCATGCAAAATACACAGTAACGGGTAGAAATCTCTCAACAAATGAATAGTATGGCAAAACTCTAGTATGGTGGATGTAGCAAAATGCATAATGTTATCATAAATGTGCAAATGAGAGACTGCAAGACGGCAAATATAGCACAATATGGAACCTTTGGCTCCTTGGCAAATGTAACAAAAGAAGGGGTGGGGAGGGGGGGTCACAATTATGTAGTCTTCATACTTCATTTGTGCTATTTTCCGTCTACATTTACTAATGTATAAGCTGATCCAGTTACTGTGTCATCCTGTGAGTTTAATCTCAAACTAAGGTTCATGTTTACTTCCCAGCTGGATGATGTTTTTTTCTTTCTTCCTCAGGTTTTCTGTCCGAAGTTTTCCTGATAATTGTCAGGTTTTTTTCTTATTCCATACACTTTGGCAGCTGCTTTTCTCTGTTAAGTTGGAACAACTCATACCTTCTATCCCTCTATCTGGTATTGGTCATTGTCCCCCTTTATTGTTTATGTATTTGTCTTTCCTGGTACTTGTAGGCTCAAAACTTTACATGCTGCTTTTAGGTTCTTATGGTAATTTAAGGTATGAACAGATTACCTTTAAGATCCCATCATTTGGACTGCATGCTGAGAATCTCATACAAGAGAAAAAGACAAATCTAAAGTAAAACATCAACCTAAATGTCTCATAACAATTCTGTCGTCTCCCTTCGTGTCTCATAACGTTGACTTCATTGGTCATTCATAAAGCAGTGTTTGCTCTTGGCATGGCATATTGTCATGGCATGTTTCACACCACTGACACTAAAGGACACCTTGTGCATGTCCCAGAGACATTACTGGCTTTGACAAAACTGCTGTGTCCCTGGAGATGTGCCTCATGCATTATGGTGAGAACCAATCCTAATATTTATCTTGTTATAATATCCTCAATCCGGTGGGGACAATATGGTCTATGAAGGCTTTAATCCATTATTCTATCATTTTGGATCATTTCACTGTTAAAAAGTTACAAATATCTTACAGTTGTACGTAAAAAACATGTGCAAACATGCAACCATGGAGTTCAAGTCAAGTTGATGAGAAAAAGCAGGCAAAAAATATGTTGAAAGAGACTTTCAAAAATATATTTAAAAAATCTGCTTCCCATCTTTAGGTCTGTTTTGCATCCAGAGTGTGTATGTCAGCACATGCTCTACATAATGCATCCATTATTATTAACATGACAATGCAACATAAGTTTAGCTAACACCCACCAAGCTGGGGTCTGTGGAGGCTCTGATAACCATGGAAATATTTATCTCTGGAGTTTGACACCCTGTAATCTCTGACTGAGGTAAAAGAAAACTCAGGGGAGAGATCAAGTGAGTGCAGTAAAAGTCAGGACTTTGTTAAAAGGAGAACTGCAATCCCCAGCGACAGTATCAGTATGAAAAGAAAAAAAACAAGTGCCCTTCGAAATCTCTGCAGATTTGCTGAAATATAGTTTCAATGAAAAATTAGGTCATTGCTTAAAATTATTATCATGTTTCTCATTAGTTGTATTTTTCTAAACTTATTGCAGCCATTATTCCTGCGGCTGTTTTCACTGCTTTAAATTATTTTAAACATTGTCTTTAATTGAAAACATGCAGATCAAATTTGTCTAAAGGGATTTAATGTTAAATTCCTTAGTAGCATACAAAATCACTGAATCGTTGAGAAGGGATGCAAAAAATAAATAAATAAAAAATTTCATGTCAGTATAGATTACTGGACATTAAACCCTACCATGGAGGCAGAAAAAGTCTCCTGCTAGGAGTGCACGCTGCGTAAGGATTTGCTTTTCAGCTGTTAGTGTGGCACTGCAGTGAAACCCCGGGGTGCATCGGTAATTATAAGCTTTTTAAAATCACTCCAACTGACAGCCTCCAGTGTGAGGAAAGAAGCACAGAGAAAAGTCTGGTATACATACAAAAATACAATCTCCCCATTTATAAGTTCCTGATGTTTCATAGAACTTTTCCAGGTTGGGGAAATTTTCACCTGTCAATTCTCTTCAGGCATCTGAGATGAGTAGCATCAGCAACAGTGTATAACAGCACACACACACACACACACACACACACACACAGGAATCTGAATATGTAAAGAATAAACCAAAAAAGATGCCACAGCTTAAATAAACATTTCCTTAAATGATACATGAAATAAGGAATTTGCTACTTCCGCCTCTTCTGTGTGTTTTAATGAGCAATCAATCATCTCTTCACTGGTCCTCAAAAGCAATGAGATTTGTGTGAAAAAGAAAGTGAAGAATTAAAAAAGAGTGATAAAGCAAGAAAATCTGAAGAATCCAGGGGGAGCTGGCTGTAGATGTTTCACACCCGAGAGGGTAAACAGCATTTGTAGGGCATGAAATTGATTCAAAGCTTTTTGATGGGGAAGGAGAGGAAAAATCATCTAGGTAAAACAGAATCAGTCGTAAGGTCATTGCAGGCTAATTGAGAAGTAAATGGAAAAGAAGGACACATTTCTTTATTCAAATTATAGAGGACATTACTTTAAAGGATCTAAGCTTAGTCAGAGTGGCGAAGCGAGGGGATCTCAGTGGGCATCTCACCTTTCGTTCTTCAGTCCCCAGGCAAGCTGTGTGACACACATATTGTGCCTTTTTCTCTATACAGCCTTTAACAGGAGGTGACATCTTAAAGTACAGTGAGCTGCTAGCCCAGAGGCTATGTGGGAATGGGTGCTGCATTCCTTTCTAATGCTTTTTTTTTAAGATCCTTCTATTAGGACTGAACAGTACAACAATTTATTTTAGTGAACATGGCTTTTATTGCTTTTCTTTTCCGTTACAAATATCGCTTTTAGATTCAGAATGATCATTCGACTGAAAGGAAAAAGTGGAAAAACTGCAATCATTAAAAGAAAAGTCCATTTAAACTAGTTTTAACAGTAGCACATAGTTTTCTGAATATGTTTTACTCTTGAGTTAAACCTTTTTAAAGTCTTTTCAGTAGTTTAAGCAGCAGCTTTGACTTCAGAGATGTGGAGTAGCTACCTCAGGCTCCCCCATGAGCTCTCGCAGGCCAATCACACAGTTCTTTCCTCAGCTATCTGTAATCCCAGATCAAAGGTCTCAAAAAGTCGGGGCAGATTGTATGTGGTAACAGCAACTTATTTTATTTTTTATCTTGCAACTAAGAAGGATGCAAGTAAATCTGCAAATTGGGGCTGGGTTGTTTTTTTAAAATTATTTCTATACTTAAGGATGAAACTTCGAATACTCAGAAACAGCCTACAGTGTGATACAGCAGAAGCAAATCTGGAGAAAGAACGGAAATGTAACCCATCCATCCATCTGCATCACTTACTGCAACGAAGGGTTGCAGGTAGCTGGAGTCCATTCCAGCAGCCACTGGAGGGGAGGTAGGGTAGATTCATTAGACATAGTAATCAGCATGAAAGCCATCAGTGTGTGACGCTGCTAAGGTGTAATGGAAGCCCAGGTTACTTTGATAGCAGCCTTCAGGTCATCTACATTGTTGGGTCTGGTGTCTGTCATCTTCCAGAGGAGAGATACCTTCAGGAATCTCTCTCTCTCTCTATCTCTCTCTCTCTCTCTCTCTCTCTCTCTCTCTATATAT
>JBAMHX010000021.1:18968483-18978986 GCA_037177515.1 Pseudomugil tenellus
ATGTTTTGTCCCTTCATGTTTCAATGTTAACTGTATGTTGAACTTCTTTTATCTTCATTATTAAATTTATATTCTTTCAATCTAAAGAAACCAGTGTCCTCGTCTTTGACAGGAAAAACGGTCTCCTACAGTACATATAAGTATAAAAAACTGACCTAACTTGTTCCTAATTTCCATATCAAGAAACTATTATGTATGCTCGAGGAATCAGTTTTCCCATACTGCCAACAAAACACATTAAATAACTTCATTGTCCAAAAACCATAAATGAAATATGCATGGTCTAAATGCAAATATATATATATATATATATATATATATATATATATATATATATATGTAGGAAATGTGCTTTAGGATAAGATAGTTATTATAAAAGTGGAATTTAAATCTGAAATCTATAACAAGCATTATTTAGAAAAATGCCATACTATGCTTCCACCACTGAACGCATTTTCCCATGCTTTGTCAAACTTCCTGTTTTCTTCTCAGATGATGAACTGACTTGAGGACAAACAGAGTGGAGGCTGAATCAATAACTCCATTTACAACATGAAAATTACCTGAGGATAGCAAAGGGGAGGAAAAAACAAACCGATAATCTTCAGACTGTCATTCCCCTTGTGCAAGAGAGGATCAATCACTGGACTGAATTTAATACACTGTGCATCTTGGAAATCACAAACACTTGTCACAATAGTTACATCTAGAGTGGACACACAATCATTTTCTTTTTATTCGGTTGCTTATCGAAAGTAAAGAAGCCAAACAAAAGAAACCCGGTCTGTCCTTCTCTGTGACAAAATGTTGCTCAGAAGCGAAAACAGTAAAAAAAAAAAAAAAAAAAAAAACACAGAAAAAAAATACTGATATGGAAACTTAACTGAAAGGATTCTGAGCACTTTCAAATATGTATTAGGTATGCGACAAAATATCCATATGACAACAAGAAAAATGTGTGAATAAATTTAATGAGTCTTTTCTCTCTCTCTCTCTTCATAGATAGATTCATCGATAGATACGAATTTGCTCAATTAAAACTTGTAAATTTAAGGCAGTTTTTTGTGTTTTTCATTTAATTGGGCTGAAAGAATAATAAATAATAATATTAGGATCACACATAACTAATGTAGCAACTTCCACCTGTAAAAGTTTCGAATTCCATCTTTATTTGACTTTAGTTCTAAAGTCAGACCCAAGCTGATTTTGTCAAAGGTCTGTTGACCAAATTATACCTCACCACAGGTGGACATTATCTGCTCATGCAAGCTCTATAATCTCTGCAATTCCCTTACTTTGTATTTTACTAGCAAGTTTTAATTACATTTATTTAAAGGTATTATCTAACTCAGTGTGAAACATATATTTTTTATCTCACAGTGATTAATTGTCTGTTAAAATTGGAGAGAAAGGCTCTACACATTTTCTAAATGTGCTTAAATGTTTTTATGATGATTGATTTATACTTCCCCTTTTAACAAACATGTATTAAGACTTTATTGCTTCTGTTTTAGTTTGCTGCACTGCTTCCAGCATACAAACAAACACACTGCACAGCATTCTTTCCTAGCTATAAAGGGTGTCTGCTCGAGTGGGTGTCTTTATGTGACTAACATTGAAAAAGCAGAGCTCTCATCTCACTATGACCTTCTACCCCATGAATCAGAGATGTCCAGAACCAAGACTTTGGCTCCGGGGCCAATCTGCAGAGCTAGAGGAATAGATGTGGCATGCCAGCATCATACACCTCCCACTCATCATGCTTCAATGCGATCTCATAACTTCCCTACAGATAATGACCATGCTCCTGTCTGGTATAAGTATACACGCACATGTGTAAGCACCCGGACACAGAAGGAGACATGGAGAAGGAAAACTATGTGTGGCAGACACCCTGAAGATGTTGACTGTATTTCTTTATGTAATGTTAGATTAAGTAAAACAGCAACAAATTCAAAGTAAAAAAAGTAGATGAATTGAAGATGAACAACGTACTAAATTACATTTCAATTGTTGTTCCACTTGGCTCAAATTTGCATCAATCTAAAACTGACCATATAAAGGACTAGACTTTTGATATTTTGCTTATCTCTTAACTAGCCAATTATATTTTAAGAAATTGGCATGTTTAAACACTTATTATAAAATGGACTAATTAGAGTTTACTTTACTTGGGTCACTGTGAATTGACTTGATTTAAATGCTTCTCTAATATATGCGGGGATGGTTTTGTTCTACATTGGCACTGTGCAATAAGAAGCTGAAATGAGGGCCGCGTCTAGAGAGAGGAGGACAAACGAAGGCAAAGAATACGAAGCTGAATACCATAAACATGTATGCTGAAACCTGTTTGTTCCCATTTTTTAAACTCCACTTGGTTACAAATGATCACAAGGTAAGATTAATATCTAAAAGCAGCTTAAAAAGAATAAAAAAATTACACTCATCTCAGGTAATAAGCATGCATTCTAATCTCATGAACACATTTGAGAGCCAGTGTCTTTTAAAATAGAGGATTTTCCATGCTGCAGCAAATCCAAGACAGAAAGATTTACAAGAATTCCACAATCTTAGTAAAAAGTTCATAAGAAGTACTTTAGATGAAGTTCTTCCATAACAACAGAAGGTGAAT
Organism: Pseudomugil tenellus; assembly: GCA_037177515.1. Classification (NCBI taxonomy): domain Eukaryota; kingdom Metazoa; phylum Chordata; class Actinopteri; order Atheriniformes; family Pseudomugilidae; genus Pseudomugil; species Pseudomugil tenellus. Next base: position 18,971,116 of record JBAMHX010000021.1, read on the forward strand.
GAGGTGAATTGAGTGCACTGCTACCTACAGATGACTTATTAGAGAATTTAAAAAGAAGATGACCCCAAATTTTATGTTTAACCGTTTAAATGTATGACCTTTGACATTGAAAAGATGGGTCAACACATTTTATCTTGATACTTAAAGAACAAATATTCTTAAAAGACTTCCGGCAAAACATACAATTGAGGTATCAAAAACAAGGCCCTCTTGGACCAGTTGTTAAAAAAAAAATTTATTTGAATCCCGCCAGTGTCGCAACAGCAGCCACATCTCTCCACACCACTAGTGTATGCAACACGATCCTATGGCCCTGCCAGAGTCCGTTCCTGATTCCCAGGAGGTCCCAGGTGGAAGCTCCTTTTGTTCTAGAGGACGGCGTTTCTATTCCTGCTCCTCTGGCCCCAGATGACTACATTCCTCTTCCTGCTGCTCTGGTTCTAGCGTCAGGTGATGGCGATCCTTTTTCCTCTCCTCCAGACCCTGACAACCTCATCTTGCAGTCTCCTGACCAGCCTTTGGATCCATCGCTCCTGGGGTCTCTGGGCCAACCTCGGGACCCAGACCGCTTGCTCCTGGGGTCTCTGGGCCAACCTCGGGATCTAGACCGCTTGCTCCTGGGGTCTCTGGGCCAACCTCTAGATCCGGCCCTGCAGCCAGATCATGACCTCCTGACTCTTCAGCTTCCAGCTCGGCCTCCAGATCCGGGTGTCCTGACTCTTCGGCCGCCTGATCCCGACCTCTTAGTTTTCTGCCTGCAGGCCGTCCGGAGGATCTGGGCTGCCTTACTCTTCGCCCTCCATGTCGACCTCCCGACTCTGGCTTCAGGCTCCAGGTCATATGTCTTCCTGCGTCCGCCGATTCCACTGCTCTGGCTCCTTCAACCTCCGGGCTTGGTACCGCCTTTTCCCCCTCCTTTCCACCCTGGTTGTCTCTGTTTTTGGGGCGTTCTGAGTCCGACCTTTTGAGGGCGGGGGGGTACTGTCATGCCTTGGCTCTATGACACCCCAGCTCCGGACCTAATCAGCTCTATTACATTCACCTGCCACCAGTCTCATCATGCCTGATCACCTGCACCTGTTCCTTATTCCCTCATACTCAGATCACCAGTCATTCCTTTGTCGGACATTGTTGAACCTACCTGCCTTTTCCCATCCTCCGCTCCTGAACCTGTTTCCCTTCCCTGTCTCCGACTCACCTCCCTGCCTTTAGATACACTTACTTAGACTTACTCCCTGGTTTTGACCCTTGCCTGTTCCTGGACTCCCCTCCATTTACCTGCTTCTGAATCCCCACCTGTTTCCTTTCGGTTCGTCTTCCTGGTTCTGACCCACGCCTGTTTCTGCATTCTCCTCATCTTGCTTCTTGGTTCAGACTCCAGTCTGAATTAGACTCGAGTCGGGCATTAAAGACATCGTCTCCCTGGACTCCCCCTTGGATATTCCCATGAATCCTAAATAAACCTATTATAGTATAATCAGGCTCTGGTGTCATACGTTACAAACAGCACGAAGGGATGCGAATGCTAAAAATAATATTCACAGGTTATTATCTGATTGTGTAGTGATGAATGAAAGGAAAACTTTATTTGTGTTTCTTGAACTTTATTTGGAGATTTATTTCATGGGAACAAGATCATGTTATGTTTATATTTGGTCTTCACTCTGCTGAAAGGCTTAAAAGAAAGCCAATATCGATTTTATCTTCATTATCACTGTAACTGCTGAACAACACAAGTGCAAAATATAAATACAGGGATATGTAGAGAATAACTAAATATATTATTTGACCAAATCAGCTTTTTTTTGTACAACTTATTACATAGTTTTAATCAGATATGGTTGTTGTGCTGTGTTCTTTTTTGTGTCTCAGAGTAGTCAACTCTCGCAATGTAAAAAATACATTTGCTCAGTCATCCAAAACATTGCTGTAATACAATCCTGTTTTGTGAGATGACAACATGACCCTAGTGTCCTGTTTTTGCTTTGTTTGTTTTGGGTTTTTTTTTTTTTTTTGTTTATTTAAAAGGAAAAAAACTTTGACATGACAGAAACCACAACTAAAAACTCTTTTTACTTTTCTTAGCTCAACCATGTCTGGCAATTTCTCCCCAATCCCTTAACAACTACAAAGAAACAGCACAGAGTTGTAAGCCAAGCAGAAGTACAAAATATGAAAAGAAATGGCTTTACATGATTGGACTTGGAAAGTTTGACTTGGTGTATTAAAGTGTGCAGAGTAATGGTTTCCCTGTTTCATTCTCTGAGCATTTCTGGCCAAATCAACAGCATTACATGTTGCCAATGTTATATAAGATAAGTTTGTTTGCGTAGTACATTTTTTATCAATGCACTGGGGCTCGGTGAAACTGCTGCAGCTGAAACTTCTGCTTATGGTTTTGTTTTTTGCTTCTTTAATGTCCAGGATGTCTGAATAAATTTAAATAAACAACCAATTCTGAGAACAATTTCATAATGAAAATCATGACAGAGAACATCTTTTATAGAATTAGATTAGAAAAATTGTTACAGTGTGAGGAATTTAAAGTTGTTTCAATAGAAGTCAGCTGCAAATTAAATCAAAGTAACTATGAGAGTTCCTGTAGAAATTTGGTTCTGGGGTTTGTTCCACATGCAAGGAAAATAGAAACTAAATACTGCCTATCCATGTTTCTGGGAACGGAAAGTAGACTTGATCCAGATGACCTGAGGGATCTGGTTGGATTTTTTAGCAAACCAGGAGATCTTGAATGTATTTTGGTGATAAATCTTTCCGCTCTGAAGCGATCCTGGTGGAATAGGGTGCCGGTTGGAAAGTTTGGCTAAGCCGCTATGCCGGATGTCCACAACTCTTCTGTGTTTAGTACAACCCTGGGTTGGTCTGTAAGAAGAGCATTACAATAGTTTGGTCAACTAAAGATCTATGAATGGACAAGACTTTTCTAAATCTGAATTCATAACTGTCTGGATGTGACATATCAGGTCTGAGTCCATGAGTCCTCTCAGATTTCTGAATTTGTTTTTTAAACAAATCTCAGTTTGAAGCTAAATGCTGACTCAGCATGTTTTTTTCTTTGCTCCCAAAACTGATATTTTACTTTTATCTTAATTTCACGGAAGGAAATTCCAGCACATTCAGTCTGTAGCTTAACACAGAATATCTGTCTTGAAGTACGACCTGGACAGAAATATGAGGACTTTGATTCCCCCTACTTGGAAAATTTGTGTGAGTTTAATAATTATGAACATCAACACATTAGTCCAATTATTTAAACAAAATCTACATGAAACTTTCCATCCAAGAAAAGCAACATAATAAAAGCTTTCCTCTGCAGGTGCCCTAGATGACCCATGGGTACCATGAAAAAGTCACACATTTGCTTTTGCAATTATCACCATCTTAGGTTTCCCAACTTCAACATAGAATCTTTTACTGCTACTCAGTCCTCCCACTGTTGCTACTGTCTCCTCACGGATTTCATACTTATGATGTTCTATGAATGAACCGAGCTGCTTTGACATTCATTTATTGAGGCTTTCCTTTTATTTTATGTTTAATAAGGCGGGTTTCAGATATCCATCCCTGCATGCTATAAGAAACATTTCACAGAGATGGGAAAAAATAAACACTTCCCAGTGACTGAGGATGATAACATGACACAAAGAGTTGAGCAGGCATCAAACTCAGAGATACTAGCAGCATTTCTGTTACTTCTAGCATTGCGTAACACTTAAATATCCCCATAACAATCAGGTAATGGAAACACCTACATTCAAAAAGAAAAGCTCTCAATAACAGATTAAACATTTTCTGCTCTCATGAGGTGTTTTTTCAGATGCTTCAATTTAAAAATATTATGCAAAAGTGTAATGGAAACTCTTTTTCCACAATTACAGGCCCCTGAACATAGTGTAGGGGGGGGGGGGGGGGGGATGTCACCAGCTCATTTCCAGTAAAGATGTGCGGTATGGAACAAACAACAGTTTTAAAATGAATTAGAAAAGGAAATGAGGGAGTATGGTTTTGAAAAGTGGTGGGAAATTGTCCTGCAGTAAAATAACAGTAAGTACGTACCTCGCATGAGCCGCAATTCTCAAAAAAATCTCCTCAGCTGGACAAGATTTTATGTGAACTGCAGCTTAAGCACTAAATATTGTTATATGGAAACACCTGCAAATCACAATTGTTGATTTTAAACTTTAAAAATATCGCTTTTATTTAGCAAAAAAAAAACCTGTAGTGGAAAAGCAGCTGCTGCTTTAACATCACTATGCTGGACTAAATGTTTAATTAATAAATTAGCGATGATCAAATTAGTATATAACATGTCCATTTTCTTTTATTTCTCCTAACTGTATGGCTTTAGTTGCACGGCTGATACTCACATACAAGAGAGCGCAGATATTTGTAGTGTGCTTGATCATAAATGAGCCGGTCTGGACCAAAAAAGGCCATTTTCAGCTACTTCTGCTTTACATCAGTGTTTTAAATGCAGTATCAGGATGTCAACACACGGGCTGTTTTAGGTACGTATCATGGCGGATAAAGTAAAGACACTCAGAATTTTATTGGAGGAAGTGAGGAAAAGAGAGACAGTGACAAGGCAAGAAAAAAAAGCTAAATGTTAGCATTAGACTGACTTTTTTGGCAGAGTGCTCAGAGAAGAGAAAGGATGCAAGATGGACGATTACACATTTTGGAGACACATTTTTCTTTATTTCATGTCTTGATTTTTTTAAACAGGCTGTGAAACATTTATATTTTAGAAATGTTGGTAAACATTAATATTGCATATAGTGTGAGCTGACACTGTGCTGTACAATGTTATTGTTCATTTGGGTTTTTTTCAGCCTTTTTCCCCCTTCAGGCCCTTCTCTCATTAGTGTTGTGTTCACTGTTATTCATAAACTTCTAAATTTTTGCTATTAAGCTACTATTAAACATTATATTTTGGAAATAAATAAAAAAAAACCTGAAAGAATCCAAATACAAATTAAAAGACAAATAAATAATTTTGGGGTCGTGGGGGGGGGGGGGGGTACATAATGACAACCTTCTGTGGCAAGAACTGAAATGGCATTTATTGGACCCATTAAGCCTTTTCCACCTACTTTCTGCATCGACTCTGCTTCAAATGTCAGACAAGGTAAACTCCAGTGGGAATAAAGAGAATTTCCTTGACAGTGTCAGCAGAAAATAAGTTTTGAAATTGAGTGAAGGTAAATGTCACGATGAATATATAAATATTGTCTGACTGTCACTGTCAGTCCATCATTTACAACTTCCTTTGACTTGTGTCTCACAGCTCACGTCAAAACAATCATTTTGCATTTGTTTTGCTGTCGCTGTTGTTTTCATAGATGCTGTATTGATGCCTCATTCTCCTATTATGAAGACAAATAAGATGTGGTTACATTTAAGCTATTGTACTGAAAGAAAGAAATGATCACTCATAAATGTAGGTTGTTTTATTATGGGGGGAGGCATAGTAATGACCCTTCAGGAGTTATTTCTATCTGTATTCATATTTGTAGTGTTTTTGAACTACAGTATTTTTTATTTATATAAAACATACTTTTAAATACACATCTAAATCTATAAAATACCAAAAGAATGTAGACTGATCAGAGTTTTCTGTTAAACATTTTCCAGCTGTTGCGCTCCATTTGGGATGACTTTGTGTACGGATGAATCATGGAGATGATTGTAGAAGGAACACCTGCTTAAGGACTTGCACCACCAGCTTGTTAATATTGCTTTTGCTCCAGCTGTGAGTGGATAAAGAACAAAAACAAAAGAAAAAAATGTGGCCAACAGAGCCATCCAAAAGCATAGCGAGGCACACTATGCACTGGAAGCAGTGACATCATCTTTGGTTTGCAGCATTATCTGCAATGTCAACCAGAGAATATAAAATAAGCTTTAAACTAACACGTTTATTCTTACATTAACTTGCATTTAATGCACAATTTTTCTTACTTTGTCACACGCTTAATGCTTTGTATGTTATTTACAAACGTATGACTGAGACATGCTGCCTTGATGTTCTTTCCCTCTAAAAAGGGGCATTAAATCTCAATTCAAATGTATACTTTGCATATTACCTCATTGGCTTGGACAGCGCTGGACGCTGGACACTCTAAGAGCTGAAACAAATCAGCTTTACGGTTTCCTGTAACTTCTATTCTGCAGCATGCCAGCAAGCTGTTTAAGAGATGTTATGTGCAATACTCTGAAATTTGAATCACAAATATGCTGACTTGCACTTAAACTGCCATTTATAATGTCATGTTGAGCCAAACAGCTCTTCCTTCCTGTTGTACTTAGACCAGCTGAAGACTTTTAAAGCTTTAAACAAAGAGGGATGGGAAGGTTGATCATGTTCATTAAGTCTGCTTGGCTTCATGTGCAGAATGGTGCTCTCCAGCAGCCCACAGGAATGGTGTGGTGTGAAGCTGAGTAGATGTGAAATGTGGGCACAAGCAGTGGGAGAGATCCACTTTCTCCATCTCTGTAGGGATGACAGAGAGTCAGGAAGGCCCTCTGCACACCAAGCCATCACTAATTCAAGACGGCAGCCACAGTCAGAGGAGCAGGCATCTAATGATAATGTGTATGAGGAGGTCATTGCTGGTGACAACAGTGCAAAACATCTGTTTGTAGCAACTATGTGAAATACTGTGTATCATTTTCTGCTTGATAGAACTTCATCCCCTGCCATCTGCCTATAATGTAACATTTATCAGGGGCCCACAGTGAATATGGAGAAAGTGGACCACCTGTTTACGAGATAAGGTTGTTTGGCTTCATTTCTTTTTTCTGAAAATTTTGTCTCATTGCTGTATTTTGCTGAAACTGTCATCAGAAAAATCAGCAGCAACGTTCATTTACATGAACAGATTTAAAAAAAACAACTTGTTGATTCTTTGTTTTTGGTGAAAATGTGGAGATTGTTCCGTTGAGAAGTTTAATAAATGGAAAACCTTGAGGCAATAATCAGGGTTGGGTTTTTCTTTTCTCAGCAGTGACGCAGAAAATGGACTTCAGTGAGGTGGTCAGAGCATGATAGACTTTGTTTATTTCAACTTCATTTTACGACCATGTCGTCTCAAGGCGCTTCACAGAGATCGGACAATTCATAGAAACAGCCTGTTTAAGGGAACCAGTAAGATTGCACCGAGTCTTGGTTTGATCCAATCTCCCATCCTATTGAAAGGTGGTGCTGCTGTTTTGCATTTTGTCGTTTTGTTAAATAGTTTTGCTTTTGAATTAAATAGTTTATTTTGCTTATTTCCTGTTAATTTCTGTTTATTAAGTTGTTAGATTAAATACAATTTGGTTAGCAAATATTTTGTCATTTTCTTTTAAACTGTTTTGGTTTTCGATAGTTTATTTCTTTTTTTGTATTATAAACTGGGTCTGCAATATTTTTAACTTTTTTTTCTTTGTTTTAGGGACGCAGGGTGCCTCTGGGTGGTTGGACTTAGCCCTTATTTTAACCTTACTGATTATTTTTTAAGATTTTTGTTTGTAATAAAATATTTTTTAAGTTTAAGTTTTCTTTGTCTAACTTCATTTATCACATTTAAACTTTTAAATAAAACCTTTAAAACTATTTTTGTTTCTGTCACTTATTTTCAGAATCTTATCTGTGTTCTTTTTAAATTGCAAGGGTTTGATTGTGACCCTTTGACTTTAACACCCTAAACAAATTTACCCACGGAGGGAACTGCACCACAAATAGGGCTGATTTTACTAAGATGTCACTTTGCATGTACTAATTAGCATGTGGCATAGAATTTAGCGTGTGAGGCCGTGATTAGTACGTGATCTACTAAGATTGCTCACGCAAATGACAGCGGGTGCAAAGT
>JBAMHX010000021.1:18986271-19000471 GCA_037177515.1 Pseudomugil tenellus
TATATATTACACACATACATATTGCATATGATGAGTGAGGTTCTTACAGCATAAAAGGCCATCTCGGATTTAAAGAAATTTAACTTGCAGTTACACCAACTCACCACTGAATTGATCTCGATGGAGTAGCAGAGAGCTCTGTAGAGGTGAATATGCTCCTCCATCATAGAAGTCAATATATTAAAAAGAAAATGACTTTTTAGTAGCTGTCCACTCCAGTGACCAGTATGCACCAAAGGGTTTGCTGCATCGATGAAGCTTTGACTCTGAAATGCTGTTGCACTAAAGCTGTCTGTTGTCAGAGATCCGTGAGGAAGCAGGACACAGACACATTGGTGGCTGCTCACACACCTGTTATCAGCAGGAGACATTAGCCATACATTCGTATAGCCGAATGGGAATGTGTGTCTCCCTGAGCCAGTTATTCTCCTTCAATACTACATACAACAATGTATTCAGTGAAAAATGAAAAGCGTTGAACTAAAGTGTGGACTCCAGGGAAGGTTAAACTAGTTTAGACACCCAGGAAAAGCCTCATGAAGAAAGTGTGTGGACTTAGTTGCCTGGCCTATTTACTGCACATATTGTTTGCCCCTGAATACATACATGGCTTTCATCTGCATTTAAAGTGCAGATGAAAGCCAAAGATTACAGCATATTTTAGAAGGGTCTGCCTGAAATATTTAAATAACTTGGAGACCATCAGAAATCCCACAAATATACAGCTCACATATGTATTGACAGCAGGCAAAATAAAATTCTATGATTTGTGAAACCTTTGATTGCAGTCTGAGTGCCCCATCCATATTTATGGATTACTGCCAGCACTCTCTCTTCAGTATTTCCTGCAACTGTAAATCAAATCCTGTCATGTCTGAGCTCTTTGACAGAAGGCTAAGTGAGTAAAAGGGCCTACATTTCACTGTAGTACTGAGCTTCGATGAATGCAGATACTCATAGCATGTGACATGGTAAGTCATTTGCAATTTAACAACCACTCAGATATGTTTTATTACACAAAAAATATTTGGAGGGTTTTCGTATTTATGAAAATGTTGGATGTCATTTGAATGAAACAATATTATAGTTTTGAAGGTGAAAGTAATTAAATCATGTCCAATTTGCATGAACGTCAACAACTTCTCACTAGTTAGATTCAGTCACGTTGAGCTAAAATGATTAGATCGGGGAAGACTGGTGCCTTCAGGCAGAGAGAGCAAGATCTCAAACAATCTTGCAAATGAGGCAGCAAAAGACATAAAAAGTAAGAAAAAAAGTGTTATCTGTCTCAGAAAATGCTTAAATGTATTGTACAAAATCATCACCAGCTTGTGTAATATGTTCAGGGATATTTATTCACACTTATTTGCTGTTTTCTAGCAGACTGAGTGAGTACTGTTAGCTGGCTAATATTCATGAGATTGAGACATATTTTGCACTAAAAAATAAATAAAATGAATGAATGTAGATGAAATCATGATGATTGTCTAATGATAATACATTAATTAGGCAGATTTTTGTACAAACATGATTTGCATAGAACAGAACCAAAATATTTTAAATTAACTAAACAAACCAACTAAACCATATTAATGTAATTATATGGCAGTGGTAAAATAATTTCAGAATGTTAAAAAATTACTTAAATAAATGCAGTAAATAAATTGTAAAATTGAGTTAAAATAGAGAACTAATAAACAGGAAATAAAGCTTTATACAAAATGCAAGGGAAAAACTTCTAAATAAACCAGAAAACCAAAACCAACTTAACAGCAAAGATCCAGACCATGACACACAAGTTGATTTGCACTCACAAGGCGTATAAATGTTTTCTTTACTGCACTACGGTATCCTACAGCAGTCATAGTTCTCTAAAACACTGTTTTCTCATAATAGTGGGATAATTTATTGTTATCTTGAAAAAACTAACTTAATTTTCTCAAGAGAACAGATTATTCTGGAAGTGTTCATAGTCCATCACAACCAACACTGAGAAACAAACGTATCAGACTTCTTGTAAGAATTTGGAGACTAAGATGTGTTTTGACGAGGGAGCTCCGAAAGAATCTGCACACACCAGGGAACTACATACAGATACTTTTGTTTAATTATATGAATTTTTAAAATAAATGATAATATACACATTAATAAATTAAAGTGTTTTTTTATTGAGTATTTACAATGTTGGGAGGTTTACTTTTAAAATACAATACATTACAGATTACTGATTACACGTCCTAAAATGTAACCTGTAATGTAATTCTTTGAGTTACTCACAAAGTAATGTATTCTAAATACTTGTATTACTTTTAGCTTACTTCAAAATAGTCTAGCTGAGCATGTTTATCTGTAACATTGAATTTAGCTAACCTAATATTACATAATTAGCCCGGTGTTAATAAACATTTGTTAATCATAATAATCTGGTTGTGCTAATATATTTCAGAACTAACCACTGTACAGCAGAAGAAGATTGCTTTTAATTCTGCTAAATCTACTTTCCTTCATCTATCATTTAGCCACTTGATATTCTCTATAGCAGCAGTATTAAATTCAGACTAATAATGTCCACAATCCAGCAGATTCTCTATGTGTTCCTGCTTCAACACACCTGAATCAAAATGGAGCAAAAGGAAGGAGGACTGTTCTTCAATATAGAGCTGAGCCATTATCTTCTTTTTTAACAACTCCTCAATGAGTGGCTCTGACATCCCAGAAAAATTTGCCTGGGATATGTCAATACAGTCAAGTCAGGGTTTATTGCCAACTGAACAATACACCTGATTTAAATTCTGTCAGGTGTGGCAAAGGCTAAAATTATGTGTCGCTTTATTAAGTTTTACCAATCACTCATTCCCAAAGTTACCCCCGCGCTTTAACCACTTACCGAGCTCATCTGAGTCATGTCATTATCTTGAGAAAATTGGATAAATTGTTCCGTTATTACAAAAAAATGACACAAAAACTTAATTGTTTGATCTAAATTGTTTTCTCAAGATAACGATCAATAAAAGAAAATTAGTTGAGCAGACATCTCTCTTCTTTCGCAATGCAGAGATGCAGGCTTACGTTTTTTGTCAGATCAACATGCTTTGGTAACACATCAACATCCTACATCTCCAATTTCATGTTTCACTTCTGTTGATTTACAAATGTTTATCAAACAGTACCAGGTCTGATAATGTCACAGTTCCTGCTTATGGCAAAAAGAACCATTAAGAGGCAGGAAGGGGAACCTAACTGGGACTTTATCCATAAACAAAGAAAGGAATTTGTAAGGCAGGATATGCAAGAAACAAAATCAAAAACAAAGAAAAATGTAAATGAACAGTAGTGACAAATGTCATCCCTACATTTGGTGAGCTCACACAGAGGTGGCGTCCCATGGCTTACCCTAACAAAGCCCCAGGGACTAAAGCTGGGCCACCAAGTACACCAGCAAGCTCCTCTCCAGCCCAGACTCCAGAGAGGATCCCAGATTTTTCTTTTCGAGGCGAGATGACTCTCAAAGCAATGTTGCTTTATTCTGACCCGAGAGATAAGGTTTTGGAACTGGAGGATCCCGGGGGAGCTGGGATTAGGGCCGCTGCTCCTCTGCATCAAAAGGAGCCGGCAGAGTAGTTTCAAGCATGTCATTAGGATTCTTCTCATTACTTCACTTGGAGGGTTTTTTCGAGTCCTGCTGGAAGGAGACCTCAGGGCAGATCGAGAACACACAGGAGGTGTATATTGCACCTCTGGCCTGGGACCTCCTTGGGAACAATAAATCTAAAGTTTAATGCAAACTGAAAGGATAGTTCAGAGTTTTTTCTGTATGCAATCCTATGCTAAAGAGAGACCAAACACTGGAATGGGCAAAGAGCAGTCTTCTAAATGATCTTATTTAAATTACCTTTAAAAAACATGTTACCACTTTTAGCCTGATCTAAACTAGATTTTAATAATACGTGTAAATGACTTCTGGGACCCCATTTACAACTTACACAAAATCTGACAATAATACACATGATTGCTTTTTGTGTGTTGACTTTTTGAAGTCCAATGTAGTGGAGAAGCAGCCTAATAGTAATAAGGTGCGAGAGATGGCAGCATTAATTAACCACAAAAAAAGTCATTCTAAATCATAATTGGCTTTCTGTGTAAATTAAAATAAACCATCGATTCTTTAATCTTGCTAAAAGCTATCTTTTGAGAAGCACGATATGATGCAACTCATAAGTAAACTGGAACAGATTAAATGAGGAACCGGATTTCTCGATTAATACATTATCAAGGATTTCCAGCTGTCACCAAGTTTAATTCCAATTTGCATATGATGAAATATTCAGAGATTTTCTTTCAAGGAATTATTGTAGTGCTGTTTTTGGGGTTGCAACAATACTAATGTCAACGTTGTTCATTCAAAGAAATGACATAGGAGTTTTCAACTTGAATTAAAAGCATGTCTGAGGATTGAGACTAACCATCACAATGCTCATGAAATCTGGTGGTTGTCAGGTAAATCGGGTATCAATGTTTAGAAAGCAAAGAAAAAGTGTCTACTGGCAAAATGGAATATATGAACTATGGGACACTAAACATTCACTTTAAAAATGTTCTCAATTTCCTTTTTTTTCCAGAAAACATCAAAGGACTAGAATAGATTTTTATTTCAGTCTTTTGAAGAAGTGGTCTTGGAAACCATAGATGGGATAAAGAGGGTCTAGAAATTGAAAGAATGAATAAAATATTGTGCTTTGAAGACATTTTGTAGCAGAAGTTTCCTCAAGCTAGAGAAAAAAAAGCTTTTGTCATTGTTGGTTTCTTTCACGCCCATGACGGCAACTATGCGCCTGGCTCTCCGGCATCAGGGAAGTACGAACCTATTGGTCCTGACAAAACACATACAAGCAAGGGTTGAGCAGCACAGGGATACTGGGGAGGCATCACCTCAGATATATGATGTAAAATAAACATCATGACAGCACAGCCTGGGAGAAGCCAGCATAGAACAGTCCAACAAGTCACTATCGCTTTGTATTATTGTAGTATGTCTGTCGCTAGTGTTTGAATCCAGCTGCAGGGTAATTAATGGCCTGGGTCAGACCGGAGCAGACCAAAGCCATAGAGACGAATAAAGGTAAAGGACTGGCTCTAAGGCTCTGCAAGATCGAAAAGGCTTAAATGGTTATCAGCCCAAAAAATCTATATATTTTAGGGGACACAGCAAGTGCAAGATGTATTACTTTGAGTAGCACTCAAGAGAGGCATGTCAGTGTGTCATTACAAGTTTATCAGCCATGACATTCAATATCCTAGATGACTAACAATACTTAGATAACTTAATTCCATCTCAACAGTAACATTTTTTGTAAGCATATTTGTCATATCTTCAGGTAAAAGGTAAGATAATAGGAATAATAGGTTGTACGGTATAGTTACAAAGGTGTAACAAACAGAAACAACCATTATCCCTAATGGGATTTATCCAGAAGTTATAAATGTGACAGGGATAGAGCAGACTGTGACATTAAAATAGTGATTTGAATTATTTCTGGAGGAGCAGACGTAGAAGACATTTCCATTTGAAATAATGCTTATTTAATCCTCAACATCCCCATGTTGAAGTATCCTCAAATCCCACATTGTCCCTTAATATGTTCCTCACTTACAAGCTGCTTTGGCTAACCCTAAAAACATTCTCTAATATTAATTATTCTATTTGCCTTGCAGCTCAGGGTTACAAGTCATAATAGTCTGATATTAAAGTTTTTTTTCCTAATGTGGAAATACTAAGTGTTCTTTTTTGACTTTACAAATCACTTACAAAGCATGATTTTTTTTAAATGTATTTTTCTTACTATGTTGTGTCTTTTAAAGTATACAGCAAGTATTAGAAATGAGTCACATGTAACCTTATTTCACTTGTAGGTCTTCCACATTCACCACCCAGTGGGGGACCTTGGTGATATAAGCAATGTCTATAAGCAGAATCAGAGGTGTGGACCCAGGCAGGTGGCAGGAAGCTGAAGTAATGTTGATTTAATCAAACTGAGGAATTACTGGAAGAAGAACAACAATGAACCAGTAACAAAACAAAGTCAGGGAGTGTAAATACGTGAAAAGGAGACACAGTTGAAATGAATTAACTACTGAAACCGGGTGAACTAATGAACAGAAGCAAATCAGGAAACCACAAAAAACCTAAACTATAATAATAATAAAAAAAAAACTGGAGCTGCTATTTAAAGTAGTTAAAGTGACACTTTAACTTTAGCTCTGTTCAGTTTTGACTTGGAATTTCATTTTTTTCCTGTTGTAAAAATAGATGAATTTTTCCAGGTTATTTTAGATCTTGATTTTAAATTAATGTGTTTATTATCTGATTCAGTGTGAAATACGATTGAGGTTAATTATTAAAAAGTTTGAATCAATTATTAAATTAATTGTTTTCCCATGCTTCCTTCTCCTCCTGTTATGATGTGGTGGTTTTAAGTTTCCTGCCTTGTTTTGTGGAGTTTCTTGTTTCCTGTTTTACCTCTTCGGTAGAGCACCTGGGTTTGATTTAGAGATTGTCTTCACCTCTGTTACGTCTCCCTCTCTGTTAAGACCTCATTCTGTTAAGTCTGTTTCTCATTTCACTAATCACACATTATTTCTTTTGTCAACCTGTGCCCTTCCCCTGGACAGGAAGTCAAGTTCATCTGCATCCTGCCTGTCCTCCTTGCTTGCATTTGGGTCCACGCCTTCCGTGCCTCTACAACATTGTAACACCTCGTCTTTGGCAAGTGAATCACTGAAGTCACACAACAACACATTGGGACCATAAGGCGCACAGTACATTTTAGAGCAAATGTAAGATTTTTTAGTGTGCCTTATGGTAGTGAAAATAGGTATAAATTATTTTTATTTAGCTCCACCATTATGTAATACAAGGGTGCTCAATACGTCTTTGGTTAGCCCAATCTTTGTTGGGCTAACCACTAGCAGAAATTCTTGCTGTGTATATAAAAATGTCAGACCTGAAACAATTACACCACGCTATTTTTCCAGTAAATAGACGCCTCCGGGGTCTGAGATTGAGACGCCATCCAATTACCCGGGGATGCACTTCGATGAACGGCGACTTTCTCCCTCAGGGCTTGATGTTGTCCCACACAGCAATAGCAGCAGCAGAAAGCTGAGCAAAACTGAGGACGCACCTGACTATTTCCCAGCCCTAACTATCTACAGGAGGCAGCTGACCTCCCCTCCTCTCACAGGAACAGCTAACCCCTATATTGCTGTCTTCATTGCCGGTAGCTCTAAACAGCTACGAACGACACCCTCGCTCCCTAGAGGTTCCCCACAGTTTGACAGTAAGCTCACTCGCGTTCCTGCATCTCCTCCCAGCTTTTATCACCTGATTTCCTCTGATAATTTAACACACTTGTGCTCAATCTCTCTGGCAAAAAGTTCAGGTAAATACCATCCAATCACTCCACAGTACCATTGGTGGATTGCATGAGAACAATGGTGTATTGGCTGTTGATTTTCTTAGCTAGGCTATTTGAATCCAGCTTGAATGCTAAGCGCCCTAAGGCGAGATTGTCATGAAATCACGCTATACAAAGAAAGTTTAACTGTATTGAATAAAAAATAGACGTCGGCTTACTGTCCATCCCGTTGCTTGATTGACAGGGCAGCCAGTAAAATGACATCTAATTTTTTTCTATGTTCATTTACGGTCACTTTGTATGCTGAAAAAACTGTTTTAAGTGCAGCCAAACTAATAAGCTGCTAGTCAGTTAGTCGCAGTCAATTTTTTACTCTGTCAGATAAGACAGGATATAAAAATGGAAGAAGTAAGCAGAAAAAAAAAACGTTTCACTTTCATACGGAATGAGAGGCAGACATTTTTTATCACAAGTACATTTTCAAAGTGTGTTTATCTCATCTGCCTGTGTACCATCGCAATAACAAAGAAGGAAAATTTGGAGCAGCATTTTTGGAAAAATATGACGCTGAATTCGCACCAAAAATCGATCAGAGAAAGACAAAGGTGGGAGAGCAAAAATCCCAGTTGTTAGGACAGCAGTCCTCTTTCACACAAGCTACTTCAAAAGCAAAAGCTGACAACGAAACATTATTCCAAGTAAATCACATCATCGTTAATAACAAAAAGTCCTTCCAAGACAGAGAAATGGTAAAAGACGCTTTTGTTAAAGCAGCTGACTCATTGTTTCGGGACTTTAAAAATGAGCAGAAATATTGTTTTCGATCAAACCTCTTCAGTTGTCAAGGTGTACAGTTACACAGTGCTGTGAAGCCACGGCTGAGGATTTAACACCAGCAAATTTGGAAGGACATTGTCGATTGCAAATGTTTTTCACTGCAGTTGGATGAATCTACAGACATGAGTGACACAGCCCAGATGTGCGTTTTCATTTGTGTGGTGTTTATTGATATTCTACTCTATGGCTTTTTTTTGTAGCTACCAAGTAAAATAAACTATTGCTTGAATTTGGAAAATGTGCACACATAGACATTAAAATTTAACTGAATATTGCCACTACCGTACAGCTGTGAAACGACTGTGGAGTCAGACCCTTGGAATGATTGCTGCTCCAGTTTTATCCCGTCTTTTAATGAGTGTGCACAATAGGAATTCAAGCTAGTTTCACTGCTGACTGCCTGAACACTGCCATGCTCATGATGCTGTGGTTAGAGCAAATCTTTAAAAGGCAGCAGTGACACGAATCTGTGAAATAATGGTGATAAACTATGCTTTATAGTTTATCATCATTATTTCACAGATCCAGGCAACATTTTTATTACCCATGCTTCCCAAATAATTCATTTCGGGTTCAGGTTAAATGCAGTTGAATCACTTGGGTAATTTGAAATGTAGTTTTTATAACTGGACACAGGACACACTGGATCCCTTGGAATCGAAAATGTACTTTCATATGTACGCTGCTACTCACTCTAACAATTTGATAGTCAAGTATGCAGAAGACACCTCCATGTTTGATCTGATCAGTTCAAATGATGAGTCATATTGCAGGGTAGAGGTAGAAAAGGTTGTTCGCTAGAGTGAAGAAAACCACCTTGTTCTAAATACTTCCAAAACCTGTGAACTGGTTATTGATTTTAGCCATTGCAAAAACAAGGTGCCTTTTGTCTTGCATGATCAAGAGTCACATATATATCCATCCAAAGACTTGAGCTGGCAGTCAAACACCATTAACATTGCTAAAAAAGACACCTGTGTCTCTTCTTTTGTCGAAAGTTATGGAAATTCATTCAAAACAAAATTATTGCTTTTCACCAGCTCTGTCACTGTGTGATTTGGTAAACTGTGACAGAAACAGAGTAGTTCACTCTGCTCACAGGACATAGGCTGTGACCTACCAGTCTAGGAGGATAATTACAAATCTAGGTTTTTAACAAGACCATTACAGATCATTAATTAATTAATTAATTAATTAATTTGATATAGGGACAATGCAGATTAATGAACATTTGAACAAATGTAAATATGCCGGATCATTGCTACAAAGCTAGTTTGCATCCGCAGTCTCTAGGCAGGTACATATACAAGAAAGCTAAAACAACAACAACAACATACAGATAGGACAATAGCACACACATAGAAAAGCTGAAGTAAATATCTTATTATGGCAAATGGTCACATGACTGATTTGATTTCAGCCATATTTTGACTTGAGTTAATGATCCCTTTGGCCAAACTGCTACAGAGATGTTTGACCTGCTGCCCTCTGGGAAACATCGCACTAATAAATGCACCACATTTTGTCATGTTACAAACTTTTTTTCCACAAGCTATCATGACTCTGTACAATGCACTTTAAAAATACCTCCATCATGTAGCTTATTAATTGAATTACTTATTTTACTGCTACACGTTATTGATTCTTCGTATTTATGCATGTTAGGTTCTGGCCATGTGTTGTGTCTGTTAACTGTTGACAGTGCACATGAGCTCTAGCAACTGTTTTCCAGTGTGGTTTCACTGCAAATGCCAAATAAACTGAAGTGAACAAACCGTTCAAACTAACCCTAACCCACAAGTGTGTCACAGGAGAGAACATTGGACATTGATATGGGATGGTGCCTGTTCTTGTCATTCTTTCTGTATAGCTTCCAGCTGTTCAGTCCAGCTGCTGATGAATCCAATTCATCATTTTTTTCTATTTAAAAAAAAGAAAATGTGACTGCTAGTCAGTCATTTTCTTAACTTCTTAATCCAAAAAGGGCAGCAAAGCAGCTAGAGCCTATCCCAGCAATCATTGGGCGAGAGACGGGGCACGCCCCAGAGAGGTTGCCAGAGTTGTGACTGCCTATTAAGTTATATTTTTGTGTTCTGTTCTTCTTTCTCATCTTGTCTTTAATTATTCTGTTAATTTCTAATGCATTTACTATTTTTAAATTTATTCTCCTTCTCTTCCCATTCAGCAAATGTTTTCTTTCAGGCAAAATTATTTGAAACTCCCATGTTTTGTTATATTTTGCAGACTATCCTATGCACATTTATGATAATATTATGCATCTTGCAAAATAGACCATACTGTCATTTGGCCATAACATTTTTTTGCTGTGAGGTACCTAAAACTGGGAAGGACTTCCTCCCACTTGCTCCCAGCTTCTCTCGCTTTTCCCTCCTGCCTGCACTAAGCAGCCAGAGAGGCGCCATCAGTCGTCATCATGCGAGGGGCGCGTCTGCTGACAAGAGCGCAGCAGCAGTAGCGACAGGCACTTCCTGGGGGAGGCGGAGCACTCATGTTTACAGGTACGGGTGGGTGGACTCTCGCTCCGTCGGAGTGGTGGGGTCAGGTGTAACTTGCTCTGTCTAAGCTGTTTCCTTCTTTTCAAAGCAATAAAGCTACAAAACACATGGAAGAAAAATGAAACTAATTATGGGATATTTTCAAGGTATAATTAACACTAATAGAAGACTAAAAGCTCACAAAAATAGATTTTGCAAAAAATACAACTTTTAATTTCATCTCAAATTCCATGTTACAGTAGTTCATCTCATTCACCTGTCAAAAGTCAGCTGATCTGAATCAGATGATCAGATGTTATGCTGACCCCCATAGCGGAGTGATATAATAGTAATTTAACTTGCTAAACTATGTGTGCATATATACAAAAATAATGGACGTTAGTGTCATTTGAACTCTCGCACATACCTGTGGCCCTGAATTGGATGATGTGGATAAGAAAATTGATGGATACACACACACATCAGTAGGGGATTAGCAATCAGTGTGGTAAAGGGATTCCTGCTGGTATGACTGCATGGTATGACTGTGAGGGTAATACAATGTAAGTGTTGGAATAAAATAGGCCACCTAAAGCTGGCATTCCCCTGATACTGTCTTTGTCACATTTAGTTGTTTTCATTGGTTGAAAATGAACAGTATGATTAATTAATAAATCCCTCCTAATAAGCTGATGTGCTTTTTTCCCCCTGATGTTTCTTTTACCCTGCTGCCGTGACCAAAAATGGGAAAAAAGAAGATAATTTGGAAATGAAAGAGAAAATAAACAAGTAGGACTGTGATGTTTCCAAACTACAACAGAGAAGGAGAAACAGAGCCTGAATTTTGAATTTAATACACAACAGATTTTCCAAACCATGAATGAACTACATGTCTATCCTGTAAATATGTGGGAGGAAGTCTTGCAGGGGTGGCCAGCCCTGTGATGGTGGGAGCACACAGTGTAGAGGGAAACGAACAGAGCAGATGGTGAAGAACTCTCAGGGTTTATTTCAAGGGAGTTCAGTCGTTACAGCTCATATATTGACTTAATTATGAGACAAAGGGGAGAGCGAAGTTCTGTAGCAAAGACATAAAAAAGCAGGAGAATTTTCATCGATTCCACAAGGGGAGGCAAATATTCATTAAAATGAGTTGCCCATCTCAATCCCAGTACAGAATATTGGTAATAATAACATAATAACATAATAATAATAATAACATAATAAATAAACATAAAGAATACAAAATAGGAATGATGAAAGCAACACAGTAGCTTTTTTTATCTAAGTCTGGTTGACAATCTTCAGTCATTCATACAAACAAACAATAAAAGAACCAATTTAATTACACATTTATCTTAGTAATTATAATACATTAAACATAGATAATAAACCAGTTAAAAAGTTTAATATGTTGTTGTAATAAGAGTAACAATCTTTGTCTGTATGCTGAAACAGTGAATTTTAATATCAGCTCACTAGATCCTGGACACGACATTCCACAGTAACAAACTGCAAACTATACTG
This sequence comes from Pseudomugil tenellus, assembly GCA_037177515.1. Classification (NCBI taxonomy): domain Eukaryota; kingdom Metazoa; phylum Chordata; class Actinopteri; order Atheriniformes; family Pseudomugilidae; genus Pseudomugil; species Pseudomugil tenellus. The sequence continues at coordinate 18,998,546 of JBAMHX010000021.1, forward strand.
GAGGTAAGAGTCAGCAGCTTAGTAAGCATTCAGAGAACCAGCCGTCTAAATTTGTGTTAGTAAAAAAAACGAATGATATATAGATTATTTGTCAAAGTTTCAGCTGTCTAAAAGGAAGTTCCATTAAAGACCCCAGTTCTGTCTCTGATGTTGTCACACTCCTCCGGCCAGATGCAGCAAAGCCTGATTTATTCTCTAACATGACAGATGGTTTTGCTTTGAGATATGAACCCCTTCATTTCAGGGTTTACAGAGAGCATATAACAAGGCACAACTTCCTGCACAGAAACAGATCATGCTTCTTCCCTGGAGGCTGTCCAAATCTTGTCCCATTTTAAGCCCTCTCAAATGTAATTATCGCCTCAGATGGATAATTTGATGACTGGTTAATCCTGTTCCTCTAATGATAACACAGCATACTTTATCATCTCCCACAGAGAAAATAGAAGATGGCGATGAAAAAAAATATTCATTAGGTGACAGCAAGCACTATCATAACCACAAAAATGAGCAATAAAATAGATTACAAGCAGGCCAGTGTATAAAGCTGACCCCACAATAAAAAATATCTAAATGATGGAAAAAAAGCAAAAACAATCACAAAAAACATTAAACTAAAGAAATCATAATTTCATAAGAAAATCTTAAAATTCATGGTTTAGTTATACAATTTTATCATCCTTAACCCTTTTCTAGTCATTGCAAAACACAACAAGGGCAATATTGAAAAACCTTGTGCATGAATACACAGTGTAGTCAAGTGTGACTGCTAAGTCTGCCGGAGAGCAAATGAGGAAAAATTATTTCAATCTGGTCAGCCTCTAAATAACGCAAGCCCTACTGAAGCTTAAGAAAATATGCCATATTTAGAGACTGTTTTTAATGCCTTAAATGTTTGTATCATTATTAGTTATTACTGTTTGCAAATTCAGTAGAAGTTTATTAATTCTTTTATGTCTGTTGCTTAGAAACAAAAGCAAAAAAAAAATACAGTCATTAAGCAAAACATTGATAATTCCCTAATGTAAAAATGTTTTATTACATAAAGATAAGAAACATCAAAGGACTGTCAATGTTAAAACCAAAGTCTTTACTCAGACCATGTTTTAAGAGATAAAGGTGTGCATATTGTTACTATACTGTGCTATGGGATAGCAACAACATCCCTGCATTGTACAGGTGAATAGGTCACGGTGACTGTTATTGTCTTTCCTCATTGACAATTCTGAAAACTGACAAATGCAAAAGCATCAGCAGCTCTTTTGTTTTCTCAAACATTTTGCACATTCATGAAATTTTGGGTCAAGAGCACAGAACTAAGCCTAAGTAAAATATTCATGCAAGTAAATGAGGGCTGATGCAGTAGAGGGCAAGCGAACCTATAGGGTAAATGGTGTGTGTCTAAAAAGTCAGTATTTTCAATTTTTCTGAAAACTGCAGGGTTTGGATACATGGGAAAACAATATTTATCCATTATTTTCCAAAGGATGAAATGATTAACTTCTGCTAACAAAATGTGGCCACAGCCAGAGCTTTACTTTGAACTTCTGAACTGAACAAACCAAATCTGAAAGACTGTGGATGTGCTGGAAACTGATGCTTCTACAGTAACCTCTATGATTTCTCTGAAATGCGTCTCATTTTCCACTAATGTCCAATTGTTTGGCAATATTCAATTCAATTCAACTTTATTTGTATAGCGCCATTTCACGATAATGTCGTCTCAAGGCGCTTCACAGAGATCAGACAATTACAAAAAAAATAGCCTTATGTAGGGAACCAGCAAGATTGAATCAAATCTTGACTTTGATCAAGACAGTGGGAAGGAAAACTCCCTTATACCAGGGACGCAAAACCTCCGGCAGAACCCGGCTCAGGTAAGGCAGCCATCTGCCTCGACTCGCTGGGGTTACAAGGACAGGAAAG
>JBAMHX010000021.1:19021415-19044433 GCA_037177515.1 Pseudomugil tenellus
AGTTTAATATAGTCACTAATTGTATGTATTGTAAGTTATGTCTATTGTTCTCTTTACCTGCATGTGAAGCCCTCTGAAACAAATTGTTGTGATACTGGGCTATATAAATAAAATTGAATTGAATTGAAAATTGAATAAAAATGTTTTTCATTTGAAAGATGAATGTTCAGTATAAAAAAGTTGCCTCTGGCAAATTTCCCTCCTCTACATTTATATTTAGTTAAATGATTATGATCTCTGATTTTATTATATATATGCACACCATATACTTGCTTCTTTTGCTTATCGTTAGATTTCTGGTCTGTCTTCGTACATGTGTGCATGTCAGTGATAACTGCTGGTAGCAAACCCTGAACATCTACCAAACTTAATCAATACACAGTATCTCATTTAAATTAGCCGTAAATCACATTTTTTTTATCAAAATATGAGACTGATACTTTGCTTGTGCATCACTATGACTAATAATAATGATAATTCATGTTTTAAAAAGATATTTTGAGGTAAATATGTGTCTGTGATGAATCATCCCATCATGGTTTCATCCTCATGGTGCAAGGATTTAAAAACCTGACGAGACGGTGCTTTAGACAGAAAAACTGATCATTAACAGCTGGTATTGTTATTATAGAATAACAGCGAGGATGAAGAGAAGGAGGAGTCAGCCAGATACCAACTGATAGCAACATGTTTTTGTTTTAGTTTATAAATGCTAAATATTATTTTATGGGTTCCAACAATTTATTATTGAAAACGTAAAGCCTGCTGGTGGTTAACGGTGCTAAAATAGCTGACTAGCTAATTAATTAGCTAAGCTAATGCATGCTAATCCAGCTACTAAATAAATAAATGCAATTTCACTGAAAAACTGGACCAGAAACTTCTTGGATTATCTGTCGGTTCAATTAATTACACAACAGCCATAGTTTTCCACAGTGGAGAATTTTTTTTTCCTTATTTGTGTCTCCATATGTTGCTCATTCATCTCTGTTGCTCGTGGCATCTGCTGGTTTCATCTTCCTGCAGGGCCCATGAGATATGCCTTTTGTTTATGTTCAGGTAGGATGGATGGTATAGTGTGTGTAGTCAGATTACGGCGCCTCTAAATTCAAGGCTAAATAATGTTGAAACGGAGGAGCTAGAAAAACATTCACCCCCCTCAGTGTTGTCATAAAGGTAAACTTGACCTATTAAACCTAAAAGGCTTTTTGTATCAGGCTGTAAACATGTTTATTTCTGCTACGAAATCAGATATTTTAACATGGTTGTCAATGGAGATTTGCTCTGTTTTGGAGCCTGCCCCTAGCGGATGAGGGGTGAACTGCAGTTTTTCTGTACTTCCGGATGGCTTCACTTTCTGTCGGTTGAGATTACCGCTTGGTTAGAACACCTGTCCATGGTGGAGGATACCGTGCAGAAAACTCAAACCTCCAACCACACTGAATCTGCTAAGTGTTGATGTCTTCTAATGTTACTCATATGCGACGAAAGGGGAGCTGTGACATTAGATATTACAGAAAAACATGCGTGTTTTACAGATATTTTGTAAGATGCCCGTGAGCTTAAACCCGGTGTACCTTATGTGTTTATTAAATAGAGAAAAAGCACCTGTAACTATAATCCGATGTGCACTATGGTCATGAAAATACGGTAGTTGAAGACACCATCATCTACCTGTTTCAGAGAACCCATTCTCTGGACAAACCAGGCAGTACTTTGAAGATCATGTTCTTTGATTTCTTTAAGTTCATTTAATACATTCAGCTGCCTTTTTATCTGAGGAGCTCATTGAATTTGTGGTGAATACCTCTACACCCACCTCTAGTTTGTGATACTGAAAGGTTGTGTTTACGAGATGGTAGTCAGCAGCACCACAAGTGAATACGTTCTTATCATTTCCTTTCAGCACCGCAGACTTCCAATACAAAAAGGAGTCCTTTCATCTACAGAAATTTTCATATCACACTGTAGTTTTTGGGTGTATCGATAAAGGGCAAGAAGCTGAGTACAGAGAAAAGGTCAGTGTGGGAGATGGTGCAGAAGAACCTCATCTTAAATACAAACAAAAACAGAAAAGAGACGATTGTTGACTTCAGGAGGAACAAGAGCAAACACAACAGTTTACATTATGGGTGAAAAAGTAGAGGTGGTGGAGGAATCCAAAGGCCTTTCAACATACTGAGACTTCCTGTGTCTTGTCTGTCTCTTACCATCAGATGAAGCAGCAACTAGACACTGAACTAGAACATGGCTGTAGGTCCGGAGGGTCTAAGAACCATGGTTTTCATGGGCATAACTCACTCATTTCTGCTGCTCATACCACACATACATTTTCCTTCCAAGCGTGGCAGCATTTACCAAGGGGGGGGGGGGGGGGGGGACAGGTTTTCAAATGTATCTGTATTGACAATAAACATTCTTACAACAAAGAAATAATAGATCAAACAAAGATCAGAAAATCTATGAAGTTTCTGGTCTCACTATAGGACTAAACGAAATACTAAGACCCAAGAATCAACATTTTGTAGTTGCTTCCGGTCTGATTTTGCAGTGTTTATAAAGGCTAGTGTTATGTCTTTTCACTCCTTAACAAGCCAAGGCTGTCTTTCTTCACTCTGCTGCATATCTCTTCCTGGGTAATTTCTTTTTTCACTCACGCTTCCTTTGCTTTGAATGCTTAAGACAAGTTTAAATCTATGTGATTCCATCTGTCAGTTTCTTTAGCTAAATTATATTTTATGAACTAGTATTACAATCATATTAAATTGGACTGATCTGGATTAGAACTAATTGGATTTGTCATAAATAAACAGAACTCGATTAATATTGGACTGAATTGGCTTTTATTTTGTTCCACTGTTTTAAAATAGTTTTATATCTTTTAAGCGCCTCGAGATAACTTTGTTGGTCATTTGGTACAATATAAATACATTGAATTTCAGTATATGAAAGTATAAAATGTACCCAAAATATAAATGCTTCTACGACCAGATCAACAAAAATTCCTGTTTATAGTGTAATTGTCCCATTTAGTTACAAACTTGAACTTGTAGCAAAACCACATAGCATCTTTAATGATGTTAGTAGGGACACTCTAACTGCTTGTTGGCCTATATCCATAGTTAATAAAAACTAGTCTTTATCGCTTTCTTATCATTCAGATATTTTTTCCATTATGTAGTATTTTCTCTTTATCTCTTTTTGTGGTCAAATTAAAGTTACCAAAAAGGTGGATGTTGGTTTTAAGATGTAATTCAATATGTGATGGAAATTTAAAAGGATACATAGTGCACCTATGAATGTGTTTTGTAGTTGCAGTTTTAGTTAACATAGCATTACTTAATTGTCATGAAATTCTAGCTAACTTTTTTTAAAATTTCTTTACAAAAAGATATTTTTTTAGTTAAAAATGATTTTAAAAAACACCTTATCTGGAGACGAACAGCACTCAAAACATAGTGGCCAGTCACAATACAACTTGAGATTGCTCTCTCTCCACCCCATGACCCCAGGGACCTTGCACCCCAAAGCCGGTATTTACTGGCATTTTCGAAATTAGACGGTGGGCGGAGTTACACTAAAAGCAGGGCTCATACTTACACTTTAATGTCTGCTATTTCTAAGTGTTTATTGATACTGATGAACCATACCATAACTGTTAAATGCCTTGCCACTCCTGTATCAATATAAAGACAATTTGATCATGTCTTGCTCTGGCTTGTAACAAACCAATAGAATCACATGCGTGTTGAGAACTTTCACATTTTTAAAGAACTTTACCACTGGGAGCTCTGTGGTGGACACAATGAATTTCCAGGATAAAGCAGTGAGTTCCAAGCGTCATTTATTTCATTATCAAACTCTGGAACTCATAAACTAATGTTAGCTAAGTATTGATTTATTAACTAGGCTACAACAACTAACTATTTTTAAACCATAACTTCCCCTAATGGGTCCCAATATGCTCTCAAGTTTTGTGTATAAATAACATGTAAAATTCTTGCATATTTGAGTCACTTATGAACATTTTATAGAATTTCACAATGAAACTAGTATGCTAAGAAGTTAGAAAGAACACCAAAGTGTGTCATACTTTTACATATGGCATGCAATGACATGCAATAAATACAAAATGTCTCATAGTTTGTGTGACAGACATGGCTTAATGTGCTAATAATAAGATATTTTATAAGACTAAGCCATGCTAGCACTCAGTGGTGTAAAGGTATTGATTACTTGTAAATATTATATTATTTTCATTATTAATACATCACCTCAAATGCAGTGGTTTTAGTTGAGCATTACGCCAAAACAACCACGCAAAACACATCCGTTAATAAATTCTTTTTCATCACTTGAAGACAAACTGAAGCTATGAGGTAGTTACAAAAGATGACCATCTCACAAAAAGACAGGAATTTTCCATCTCTAATCAAATTTCCCTTTAGGGGTTAATTTATTTAATTGAAAGCAGAAAATACAGACTGTTTGTTTTCAGGCCACATTACTGACTTATAGTGTGTGGTTGTGCCTCAAGATGTCTACCTAAGCATATGGGAACATACTGAACACAAACTCTTGTTAAGCAGAAATAGGCCAAAGTATATACAAAAAAGATGCTACAATCTGCTGGCATTACTTTATTGTGTATTAGTATGCAGAAAAAGAATTGGCTGTTACCAACAGCCAAAGTTTATTTATTATTCTCCAGGGGTTTTCTCTGGTTTCAAATAAGAATTTGACATCTCAAATTATTTCTAACTATCTGAAAAATGAAGAAATCACTGAGGTTTGGTTCAACAACATAGCACCTGACTGGGACTGGCTGATCTATTTAATATTGGAAAATACACCTCATGCCTTCAATGAACTGATAGAATGCCCTACAAAGAAGAGGGGACAATGTTAGATTGAGGCAATAGATGTACTAAGAATAGAGACGAAAGGAAGAAAGGCTGACAAAATAGCCAAGGAGAATCTGTTTTGGAAGATGCTAATAGGATCTCACAATGTGAATGAGTGGAAGGGACAGTAACCAAATGAGAATTCTGCATTGATCCTGACACACAAAGGCCTTCTGGGAGAAAAGACAGAGAGAGAAATATAACTTGCAAAAAAAGGAGGAAATTAAAAAGCCATTCTTACAGGGTTGTGAAAGGCAAGGTTTATAAGCCCTTGTCACATACTCCCAAAAGGCATAACCCCATTTTCATATACAACTAATTTAATCAAGGTGACTTCTCCTTTCTGTCTCTAAAGGATAAAAGAGGGAGTTTGCTTTTCCCTTGTGCCCACAAGCTAACATATCATGTGCTACAAATTCTGTCTGGGGTTCATCCTCCACATAAACTCAGCAATGCTAATCTGTAATGTGGACAGCATCTCCTCTGATATTCCCTGGAGAGGCATTTCATTGAATTCTCTAAAACTTTCCTCTCCAAATATCCTCAGTAGTATTAAGCTTCAAAAATGTATTAAGCTTCAGAAAAAGTTTAAAACAAGTGTTAGGCTAATCTTGAAAGCTAAATTGAAATTATTACCTAAACTGTCTAATATTTGCAGATAAAAATTGGGAGTTCGTGGGAAAAAATGACCTATTTACCTTTATTTCATTATTTTGAAGTGGATATAAGAAGACAAAACAAAACCTTTTGTCCTGTGACCTTTATTTATTTATTTATTTATTTTGGCACTTATCAATTTCATATTTAAAACATCAAGCATTCTATCTGCTCATCAGATTTTTATACTGATGCTTTCCTTCACATTTTCAAAGCCCTATTTTGAGACACAAATTAACGATGACAGACTCAGCCATGTGACACTGACATAAAAAAAGAAAAAATAAAATCAAAGTCTGCTGTGTCAGAGGATGCCGTGCTGGGGTTTGTCGTCTTGTACAATTGGCTTGGTAAACAGCTGCTTCTTACACATCAAAGAGTCAGTCACACAAGGGTAAAGAATCTTTGAGCAGATCTTTTTTTATCCTGACTTACTCTGCAAATGCCTGGAAAATAATACTAAGTTATTGCAAGTTGATGAACCGCCAACCAATGTCCTTTAACATGTTAAGTATGAGCATTTGTATTGACTTCTTCTCTGCTGGTGAAGTAGAAATCAAAATTGATTCCTGAATGGATCGGTGTGAAACTGAACCCCACACACAAAAGATTGTGATTCATGAAGCTGACATTACAGAGACCAAGGACATGACCTAGCTGATTATTAGCCTGTAATTGATTTATGCAGTCATCTGGGTATTGTATTAGCTAAAGACAAGTAAAAGATTAACTATGTTCACTCAATGTGTGGTATTTAGCAAGCTTCTCGTGTAATTAAGTTCTCTAACATAACTGGAATAGGTGTGTCTGCCAGTGGCTAACCGTGAGTTCCACAGTTGGGCTTTCACCTCAGCCATCAGCGCCCAAGAAAAACATATTTTTACACAGTGACGCTGCTGACATCAGCAGTCATCACAATGGAAAGCGTTACAAACCATGGCAAAGTTTTACTAAATACACATATAACAACAGATTAAAGTTTTCATTTACATTTACAAGTTACACAAACCTCCAAAATTCTCTCGTAGTAAGGAGCAGACGGGCGGCAAGAGGAAAAATAAAACCTTTAGAAAAAAACTTGAAAGGATCAATTCGCACATTTAACAAGAGGCAGTTTGCGCTGGACGTTTTACAAACAATCTCCACGATAAAGACAAGTAACCCAAAACTTTCCTTGGGCCATAATCATATGTAAATGAGCTGGTTTATAAGACATGCCTACCTTACTGGATGAAAACGAAATCCATCCGCCGCTCTTTCTTTGTGAAGTGGCCGATGGCAGCGTCATAAAGTTTGTCCTTTGACTAGAGTTCCATAAGAAGTCCTTTCTCACCGAGGCGATCCTGTCTAGTGCTGTTACAGGCGTTGTCTTGATGCACTTGATGCCAAGAGAGCGCTCAACAGAAGAGGTGGACACGGAAATAGTCAGGACCAGGCAGGTGAGGTGATACAGCTGCTGCTCTCTGTCAGATCTTTCTGTGTAAGGAAGTGGAGCAGGTCTGATGGGCTCCTTCCCTAAAAGTTTGCCATGTTGTATATGACCGACTACTCCGTCTTGAGCCTGGGGAGGTCAAAATTCAGCCCGTAGTTTTCAGTGACGCTTTGAAACTCTGAGTTGGGGAAGTTTTCTCTGTATTCTGCAAAGTTTGGGTCCAGAAGAGCAAGGAACATCAGTTTTTCATGATTCTTGAACCTGTTCTTCAGCTGTGTGAGAATGTTGTCGAAGATGTCATTGTGCAGCTTTTGCTACGCTGCGCGCACATCTCCGACTCTCCGAGCCCGCTGGGGGGCCCGACTTCACGCACAGTTTCATAATAGATGCAGTCAAATTTGGCTTTTTCCCTCTCAGTGGGGCTGCTAAAGTCCTCAATGCTGGACAAACTGAACTTCATCTCATACAGCTTATTTTGCAAGATCCCAAAGAGCACGTCAGAGTAGGCAAATCAGAGTTAAATGTAAAAAGCAGAACTCGAAACTTCTCAGCAGTGCCATGCATCCAGCAGCGCTGAAGGTGTAGAAGGCTGTGAGGGTTCCCTCTGGTGTCTGCCCATCAATGAAGCACAAGGACAACACATTGGCTATAACTTGTTAGCAAACGTTAGCAAGCAATTATGCTAAACTAGCATGAAGAAAAATCTTGTGATTCCAATATGTATATGTCTACTGTTTGTTTGGTTTTGGCTGTACTGGAAACTTGAATTTCCCTCTGGGGATTAATAGAGTATCTATTATTATTATTATTATGAATAATAATAAAAACAACATTTTAAAAACACAAGGCTCTACTGCTATGAAGGAAAGAACACACATAAAATTCTCATGCTTGTCACTTAAGCTGAGAAATAAAGAGAAAAGAAATTATCTGGATCCGTGATGAAGAGGCATGTAAAACTGGAACGATGGCTCGGAACAATTTACACAGATCTGTTTTGCAGATGCATACTTCACATCATTCAATGTATTCCTGCTGTAACACACCTGACTCAAACTAAATGGATTCAACAGCGTATAAAGTTCTGCACAATGGCTCATTAAGTTGAGGCAGGTGTGTTACAGATGGAATATATGAAAAGCTTGCAGGATTGTGGCCCTCAAACACCACAAGTGAACACCTTTGATTTAAAAAGCTTATTTTAAATCAGGCTCAGGTGGAAGAGCAGTCGTCTCTCACCCGTGAAGTTGTGAGATCGATTCCAGGCTTCGCCTGACTACATGTCGAAGTGTCCTTGGGCAAGACACTGAACCCTAAGCTCCCCCCCGATGTGCCTATCGGGGTGTGAGTGTGTGTGTGAATGGGTGAATGTGTACTATGTAATGAAAAGCGCTTTGAGTGTTTAATATGACTGGAAAAGCGCTATATAAGTACAAGTCAATTTACCATCCATTCCAGTCCATTTATTTAAGGAATCACAAAAATAACTTGTGACATGATGGAAGTCAGTAGGTTGAACTATATAGATAAAGAGAAAATAGATCATATTGTAGCATCTTCATTAAAAAACTTTACTTTTTAAATAGAATCATCCAGGCTTCAAATCAGTTTGAATGTAAATGGATAGTTCAACAAAAATAAATAAGAAAAATATTTTTTTATTTTTTATATTGTACAATAGGAAGAATCAATAGCTTTGTTGAAACTAGTTATAAGAGAAGTTGGAGCCAGGAAGGTGCTGAAATATTGGTGTTTGTTTGTAGACAAACAAAACCTTTTAAAACTTGTCTTGTCCAACATTAAAGCAGAGTGATTGTCTCTCTGCTGTGTTGTGCTGAGCAAATTTGCTTTGTCAAGAGGAGCTTTATGAATAAATGTATATACAAAGATCCTGTTTATAGTCTGAATTCTTTTATTTTAAATGTTTATTCAACAGAATTAGCATGTATTGCTGGACCTGACCTGACAGAAGGACAGAAACCACCAACAGAAAGACAACAGAAAAATGGAGGACAAAGAAAAGACAGAAACACGCCACAAAGAGAAAACTGCAATCTAACCACACTAGACCATCAGCTACACCTGTATATAAATATATATCTCATTGGCCGCCCACAGGAAGACAAACTCAGCAAATCAAATTTATACCACACACAAAAATGCCTGTTGGTGAAAAGAAAAAAAAAACAAACAAAAAAACAAAACTCAGCGAACGTGTCAACATGCAGAACGTATGAGGTGAGAAGTGCTCACAGGAAAGCCAACATGCTCAGGTGATTTGAATGCAACTTCCATTGCTGATAGTAATCCTCCTACAAAAAGATGATTTAGGAATGAGCAGAGGCAAAGGTGGTTGCATTTATACAGGTTCATCGTTAACTGGTAATGTTTTTTTTACAGTGCTCTCCTCTGAAAAGATTCACTAAAAAAAGTGACTTCAACACTTATGAGCCTTTTCAAAAACTACTCAGTTTTTTTACTTGGCCCGTGTGCTGTTAATGTTGAGACTGTAGCGAAAGTAGTGACAAGTAGGTGATTTACAGCAACAATAGGTTCCACCAACTCCCTGCAGGAAAAAAGAAAATAAAACCAAAAGGACAATGTTCCTGACAGATTTTTTTCAAACAAGCTAATAATAATAATCCATGGTCAAAATCTGAAAAGATAATAATATGAGAGAAAAGTGGTGGAAATGGCTCAGATGGGTTTATTTTACATAGCTTTAGTTTGAGTTTCTTCCAACCCTAACACCTACTCCTTTAGGTAAACCAACAGTATTTTTAGCAGCAGCAAGACATCCTCTCCAGAGTAAATCATCCAAAGAAGCCACGTGAGAATTCACAGACTTTGATGCTTGTAAAGATTCAAAACTAGATAACCATGTTCAGTTTTTAGCACTATGACTGTAGGTTTCTAGGTTAGGCACCACCGAAAAAGTTAGCTGAATATTTATGTGATATTTTCATTCAATCACCTTTTTTTTTTACTATGGTAAGCAGCGAAGACAAGATCGGTAGTTCATTCTTTACATGATGGAAAACTGATGTAACACTTTGCAGTGAAGGTAAGACATTTTTTCTCTAAAATGTTAGAACCTATTCTTCTTGACACCAAATATTATTATCATACAATACCACTTAAAGATAGTATTAATATATTGAGCATTTATCTTCTGTATTTTTCTTTTTTTTAGCTTTCCCTCACTCTCATCTATAACCCCGGTGTGACATTTTGTTACATCTTTGTTTTCATGGCACAGAAAAATAGACGGCAAGAAAAGATGATAGACTGACAGAGAGATTAGATGAAATGAATAATTGATGTGCATGAAATCATAGGCATGCGCGTCTTTAGTCTTTATACTCCCTCCCAGGGGGAGATGGAGTGAGTGCAACATTCTGAATTTCAGGCCTGTAACGCTCTGATGCAGTTTCGCCACGAGGGACCTTATTAGTTGATGGGTCACCACATATTGCACCTCCAACTGAACAGACTCCTGCGCTCATGCCAGAACTTGCCTTGATTAATTATCAAGAGAGGCTATATCCAGCTGCCACAGGCAAGAACATAGGTCTACCACCACTACAGATTGTGCTGCTAACAGTAATCCTGCTGTTTACAGACCATCCCTTACAGAATTGCAAGCTGCTTTCCATATGATTATGATAAACAAAAAGGTGATGTGTATCTTGTGCATATTTAAGTTGTCTTAGTCTGGAAGGACATTTTCTACTGATAATATTCACACTTGATTTTTATTTCTTTTTCTTTTATTTCTTCTTATTTTATAGTGTTTTTATTTCAGTTCATTTGTGACATGTTAAGTTATTACTGGGTTAGCTCTGAAATTACAGAGTAGTTTGTTTTCTGGCTGTTATCACCAAAAAAGAAATGAAAAAGTAAAAAACAATGATTATCAATGAATGATTATCTCACTATCACTTTCATCACTTATAGAAACTCAGTTAAAACAGGAACAAACTATGTCCAAACTACGTTATGCTGCCCTTAGAGAGGCTGTGGAGATCCTGAGACAGAAAAGGTGAAGAAAATGTGTGGAGAAAAAAGACTAAATAGAAAGTAGGTCTTTTCATTAGTGGATCCAATTGAATAAAGACATAGAACCAGACAGACGATGCTGAACAACTGCCGACAAAATAGTTTTGGTGCACAGAACAGAGCGTTTCCCTTCCCGTGGCAATAATTAAGATCCTTTATCTGCATTTGTATCTTATCAGATTTCCCCATAAACTTCATGTTATTGTGTGCTATAAAAGTAAAAAAAAATCTGTCTGAATCAATCTGCAAAGCAGCCATGGTGGTCCGTGGCACCCGGGGTGTTTAGTTACATTACAGCAAGAAGATTTGTGATTACAGCTTTGTTTTAAGTCAATTCCATGTTCCTCCTGTGTGCAAATGATTTACTCATGCTGTCCAAAAAAAAAAAAAAACAGACCGTGGAAAAACAACCGGGGCGTTTCCCATCTATTTTGTGATTTCCACCCTATGCTAAAATCCCATATTAATTTTATATTCATAGACGAATAGATTCCCAGATATATTGATAATGAATCCACAAGTGTCTGGCCTAATTGTTGTTGGTTGCATGCTTACGTCTTAACGTGTTCTCTTGCAGTGATGAAACATCCAAAGGTCCTGTAATTTTTCCTATTTTGGATTGTAATGTCCATAACTAAATGCAATTCAATTCAATTTAATTAGTCACATTTGCTCTATTTCTATGTTAGATTAGTCTAAGCCTGAAATCTTCTCATACAGGTATTTGAGGGCAAAGAAGTGCAACAATTCAAACTAAGCGTCAGGACAAAATAGGAGTTCCAACTATTGCAAAATAAGAGAATTCTAAAACTCGTTGGACTTGTCCTGAATCTCATCAAATCAAGTAACCTAATAAAAGGAAAGCCATCTGGGCAGCACTTTGTCAAACAGGCATTTACACCATACCAGTTAGATTGAACCGACTCTTGATTAAAGGTGCACGACAGCTCACTTGACGTTTGACAAAAGAGCCCTTAAACAACTTTGAAAAGGTGAAGTAAAAGACTGTTTGCTCTGATGAGACAAAAACTGAAGTCCATGGAAAGAGCTTCAGGGTTCTATGTCTGGTGAACATCAAGAACTGCAGATCAACAGGGAATACAATTCCTGAGGTAAAGGACAAACCCAGAACAGCCACTAAAGAGACTTCTAGTGTATGCAAGTGTATTATAGATTTTTTCAAAATATATATTCATTCTTTATCCAACACAATGAAAATGTATACTACATGGAAAGAGAGTTGAGGAGCTACTAAGCAAGGAACAAAGACTCAGAAATACGCAAGAACAATGGTCCACAGTGATAAACTGCTATAGCCGCTCCTCCATTAATTCTTACTGGGCAATTCTCTGCCTGACTGGCCTCTCTACTTGTTTTAGGGGGTTTTCATTACAATTGAGGACCTTCTAATTTGGCTGAGGTCCTGTAACCAGGTGTCTCTGATATCCTGTGATTTGTATACAACACAAAAAATGTAGGACATGAACACAATTGTAGTTCTTGCTTGCTTCAATATGAAAAGGTTGATTTTAACTTTCAGATCCAGACTAATAAACCTCTGATGGCAAAACAACGAGATGCTGTGGTGGCAAACCAACTACATAGGATTAATGTAACTGTCTCACACTGAAAGTGAAAGCAAGTCATATTAGTTGTGACTCAACCAGGCAGGGCCATGGACCTGAAACTGGGAAATATGGTCCCAAAACACATAATTAGAACAAAATTAGAGACATGGGTCTAAAAGAGAATGGTCATGGAACATCTTGGAAATTGAAAAAAAACCTTAAGGTTCCAAGGCCTTTTGTATAGCCAGCTTGAATGCTTACATAGAGGCAAGAAAGATTTTATATTTAATGTGTCCAATTTACCATGTGGCAATAGGTCCAAAAGGACATAATTGCCAGACAAATATGAAACATTGTATACTGACATTACTTGCATCTGTTCCCTTTAGACTGACCTAAGCCATTACATTGCCCTCTGGAGAATGATTCTTCAACATGGAGGTCAGCTGATGCTAAAATATTTCTGATAAAACTCTCTCCATCAGGTAAAATGGATATAAGTGTCCTTCCTGGACTTACCCATCTCTCCTAGATAAGGGATTTATAATTGAATAAATATACATGCATAATGAAAGGGCAGTTATATTCAATAGAGAGATGATTTAAATGATGATGCACATTGAATGCAAAATTTCAAAGGCATAAGGGAGACTTTCCAATTATCTATTATAGTAAAGACCACAGATGTGGGTTTCCAGTCTTGGTTGGAAAACTCAGCACCCAGTCTGAAAAAAGAGTACTTTTCAATGTAGCCAAGCTTACACTTTCTGCAATCTAACCTTTTGCATCACTTTTGATTTCCCACACCGTGGAAGTCTTATTTACACATTGTATTCAGTACTCATCACCTGACCAATGATGTTTCTTCCCACATCCTTCATTCCAACGAGTCCTTTGATGCTTTTGGACCTGAAGTTATTCACAATCCACCACTTCCCAATTACCTCTTAGCTCCAGGCAGTGAAAAAAGCCAGTAGAAAGAATAACATGTAAAGTAGGAAGCTGTACTTAATTAAAGCCGTTAAATTTGTACTTATTTTTAAATCTGACCTCACGGCATAGACTTTAAACTGAATGCTCCATCATTTACGCTTTTCATGTTTTAATAAATGTTTTAAGCAAATGTTAGGGATTAACATGAAAAATAGGGTACAGATAAAACATCTGGTTAGGCTTTTATTCATCGAGAGCATATTATGTACTCTCTCAGGAGAAAGCCTTTGTTATTTTTGGTTAAAAACAACCAATGTCTTTATTGTGTCTTGACACGTGGACAATCATGTCTAGTCAATGCGGACCTGTCCTCAGTTAGCAATAGGAGAAATGTAGTTGTTCTTTTCTCCAGAGTTGCTTAACAGAGAGCTATCGGAGTGAAAATTGTGAGTTTATTAACACGGGATCAGACAGACACCAGGGTTTTAGTTCTAGATTGAGAAATCACTTTAAGTCTAAGTCGGCTACCCGCATAACTTACCCTGTCAACTTAGTCTGCTTGCTTGCAGGTTTACTGCAGTTCACTTATATCTTCATCTCTCCTGCCAAGTCTGGTCAAGCTGCCTGATACTTGCTTCAGTTTCCTCTTTCTTGTTGCCTAAATCAGAGTAATGGCTAACAACAACAATCCAAATTCCAGTTGAATAATATTTTCTTAACAAGAGCAATCATCTTCAAATCACTCTCATAATTTGCTATCAGTCCGAAAAAAAGAGCAATATTGGTCTTAATAATAAAACATTACTTGTTATACATTAATTCTTTGCTGATGTGTTTCAATTAAATTTAGGCTTAGAATTAAGTTTGTTCCATGATTTTTTTCAACATATAAATTGACATTTGATATTTACTCAAGGTTAGCCTTTTAATTTTTTTAACAACCTTTTTACTCTGTTCCCGCTGAATAAATTTAAGATTTTAATATTTAATAAACTGTCAGATTCCAGCACTTTATAATCCATTAAGGAAATTTAGTTCTACTAAATGATGGATGAGTGGACTATACATGGAATAAAATGAAACAGTGATAACTTACTGAGTCTGTACTCCACTCATACTCAAGCCTCTTCACTGCCGCTGTGCTTTTAAAAGATAAACGTGAACTGCCACACATTTCCAACAGCAGTACATTAAAGTGGAGGCATTTTAAATGTGCAGGACATACTTCACAACCAAATGTAACATTTTTTTCTTGGACAAGTTCATGTGTCCATGCATATTTATTAATGAGAAATGGATGCCATAAAATTTGGAATGTAAAATGCTATAGTGTTTTCTTATACACACAGTAAGTAAAGATTGTGTCTGCAGACAGGGTTCCTCGTCAAATTGTGCAGTGAATCCTTGAAGGCTTAACAGTAAAAAAGAATGCAGTTCAGTTCCCCATAAAACATTTACAAATTGGAAGCCTGTAGGCATCCATGTTTGCAGTTTTCTTTCACCTTATATCTACAGAAGCTATACAATACACTTCAGTGTAATCCTTTGGGATGAAAGTGCATTGAAAAAGTACTCCTTACACATGTATGTGCTGCATGAAATACTAAGAGCGAGATTGTCCTACTTCCAAAAATTGCCCTGTAGGTGTTTGCACATAGAGGGAAAAAAACTGTGCAACTTGAGTAACTACATGGGAAGTTTAAAAAAGATGCAAAGATAAAGATTTTAATAAAATTACATTACAGACATTTAGCAGATGCTTTTCTCCAAAGCGACTTACATCTGAGACTAAGAACAACACAAGCACTAAATCAAACAGTAGAGGACATCATCAGTCGAACTGCTGTAGTGTAGTTGGGCACAGGTGTTGCCTGCAGTTCGAGGTGCACACATTTTTTTTAATGAGACAAAATGATTGAAACCTTACAACGTGATTTTGTGTGAACAATCCTTAACTAATACACAGAAAAGTGACATAACACATTGTCAAGGATCAACATGGCAACCAGTAAAATATTGTCCATTGAGGTCAATGCAATCCTGTCCAAGGTTTGATTTACAAACTCAAACCATGTAATATGTTGGTATATGTTGCATCAGGTTAAAAAAAATGTTCTCATATGTGGGAGTCCCATGTTTGAAATGTCTTGTTGATAGAAGTACATGTAGCTACATTATGCAAGTTCTTCCTTTCATCTGAAAACATGACCTTGCTCCAATGTAGAGACACTCAGAAGTTGTATTTCCTTTACCCTCGAGAGGGTAATTCAGACCAGGAGTTACCAACGTTTGTCACTGAAACCGTCCTTCTCATATTTTTCATACAGCTGTTCCCCTATCCTCCTCTCCACTAGGATTGCATAATCTCATTCATGTGCATGTACAAGAGCAAAATGAAGGCTTAATCTCAAACTTCACTGGCAACAGAACATAAATTATCTAGTTTTTGGAGTGGCATCAGACCCACTGGCTGAGTTGTTACAGTAGAAGATCATTTCAAAGCTCTCGTCCATGTTAAAGGACAGTCCCATCGTTTACACACACACAACCAAGAAACACTGACAGCACTGGACTCCGGCATCCAAAGTGTGATGACCTTTTGTTCTATGTTAACATGTTATTTCTTCCAGAGGTTGTGGGCGGAGCCATGTCCTGATGCGGCGCACCTGTTGTCTGGCAGGTCCTTGATTCCTCCAGACTAGAAACCAGCACTGCTCCCAGTAAGAGTCAACTAAATCCACTGAAATTTGTTCATGTAAATATTATAATTTATTTTGGAAGTTGTGTTGTTTTCTGTTTGCGCTTCCTCTAAGTCCAAACATTTCTTTGACGGGATGGAACTGGTTGCCGGTTCCATCACGGCTCGGACGGTGGCCTTTCTGTGTGGAGTTTGCATGTTCTCCCCGTGTTAGCGTGGGTTCTCTGCGGGTTCTCCAGCTTCCTCCCACAATCCAAAGACCTGCACCTTGGGGATAGGCTGGTTGGAGACTCTATTACCCATTGGAGTGTGTGTGTGCATGCGTGTGTGTGGTTGTTTGTCTGTATGTGTTGGCCTGTGATGGACTGGCGACCTGTCCAGGGCGTATCCCGCCTCTCGCTCAATATCAGCTGGGATTGGCTCCGGCCCCTTGTTCTTATTGTTGAGCGAACACCCAAAAATCAGTACTTTCTACAAAATGTATCAGTCAGTTTGGTGCAGGATTATATAGGCATTCATTCAATAATGTTTATATTTCCCACAATTTCATAAAACAACCAATATCATTACCTCAATAACAGCAAAACCATCTGCATGATCTAGTAAAAGCATTGTTTCTGTATACGTTTGCAACATGTCTGCTTCTCGCATTAATCAAACTATTTTTTCCAGAATTATCTATACAATATGTCTTCATTTGCATTTTTACATATATTAATAACCTTTTAAAGCCCACACAATCATAGGATGTTCTCTAGGCTACAACGTCTAATTGACTAATGTGTTGCCGTCTGCCACAAGCAACAATTGCTGAACTGCAGACTTCTTTTCGGGAGTGAAAAATACCTGTTGTATATTGGTAATGACATAAAAAGGGACAGGGGCTGAGAAACATAGCTCTGGATATGCATGTATGTATTAATTAGATAGAGTCCAGCTATACTACTGTATTTCAGCCAGAATTTGCAAAGTTAATTAGCTAGCTGAACAAAAAAAGAGTGGTGGGGTGAAGGTCCTGTGTGCTTCAACAGTATTAGGACACATTCAGACTGCAGTATAAAAGCAAATCAAACCATAAAAAGATGCAAAATTTCCTGGGATTCCTCATCCAAACAAGTCCCCTGGACTACCCTGCTGTGAATCCTCCCTTACACATATGGAAAAGACAGATTGGGAACATTCAGATAAGAAGATGCTCATATAGGTCGTACTCATAAACAAACATAAACAAATGAACTATTTGGTGGTTTTAATTGGAAGAATTATTGAAACAAGAATCGCTTTGGAAAAACAAATAAATAAAAATCATTGCGCTGCTAAATGCCAAGTGCTCATATGGGTACTTTTATTAACCATGATAAAGTTCAATTTTAAATCCAACAAGGACTAAAAGCTGCCTATTCATTATTAATTTAGCTTCAGAGGATTTGCTTAGCCATTTCATTTATAGCTGATGCACTAGTCATTTTGTTAAACTGAAACAATACGGTACAGGGTATCTCAGTACACAGTAAGACATAATAATAAGGTGTTACATTGCTTAACAGCTAATCACAATATTGTCTTAGCTAAAAGAAGTATTTCAGTCATTTGCTTTACTGTAGTTTTGTGAGTACAACTATCTTTAACTTTATGCCTTGGGTGTATAATTAGCTATGCACAGTATGGATCACCATTCTGCATTGTCCCATACTATTTCACTACTATTCTATAGAAGTCATTGAACCAGAATCACACTCATGTGGAATTATTCATGTGCTGCACTATAATCAATAGGAACAATTAAAGCAGTTGTGGCACAGCTTCAAAATTAGCTGTTTATAATGTGTATATATAATTACATTTTGGTGACCTCCATGGGTTCAAAGACATAAGTAGAAGGAACTATATGTGTGTGTGTGTGTGTGTGTGTGTGTGTTTATTAACGACATCACCCTGAGCAGCTATCCAACCACAAAGGAGTGTACAGGAACAGAAACCGTAACACAGAACGTCGCCCTCTGTGAGATACCTGCTGAGTAACTATCAGGGCATTATCGCCTCCTGAGATGGGCTCCAGTAGAGGTGAGCAGACCAGGAGTGAGTCATCAGAGGCACGCTGCTGCAGTCTGGGGTGCATTATAGAAAAGTTCAGAGGCATCCTACAGTAGGTGTGTTCCCAAGAGTGCTAAATGGAGGTCTTTAGCCGGATTCTCCACGCAACGTTCAGGATGTCTGATCTCAGCAGGTGGACCTTGTATAAACATGTGTCTATCTGCAGGGGACGCAGGCAGAGAGGAGGGAAGTGAGCAAGCGCAAACCTTTATTATGCTAAGAATGATGCATGAAAAGAGAGACAACAGAGCCAAACAACCAAGGATAATCCTTAGATGTCACAGACCACCCAGCTCTTCATATTACCATGCATCCCCACCTCTGGGTAGGGATGAGGCCCTGGGACAGTCTGGTAAAAGGTAACATAATCAATCAAAGCAGCCAGTCTGACATTCAACATAGCAGAACATTTCAAAGGGGAAATCAGCCACAGCAGTTTTCCTCTCAATTTGTCTCTGGTGTGCACTCGTGCACAGCAAACATCCTATTCAGTTCCTGCCGACGGTCGTTCCCTCTACTCCGCATTTTCTTTTATCTTTTCCTTCATGCTGACGTTAGTATTCAGTTGTGAAGGAGTTTTACAGATAATGTACACAGAACAGAAATGATTATCAAAGTTTTAACTTCTAGCATAATTTGATGCAAGAAATCTCTTCGTTTAAAGAAAAAGCCAACATTTCAGCTTATTCAATTTAATGCAGTTTTATTTGTATAACGCTACGTTACAACGTTATCTCAGGGCAACCAAGGGACACCGAAGGATTGCAACTAATCTTGACTTCGATCCAATCTCTCATCCTGACCATGCATGAGGAAAGGAAAACTCCCTTTTAACACACAGAAAACACCTCAGACGAGTGGTTGGAGTGGAAAGAACAGGAATGACAGACAAATTGCAACTTTTTTCCAAGAAGACCTGCAGAAAAAGAAGAAATGTGTTAATGATGTCAGTGATGTCATATATTTATACATGGAGAAAAAGTTGAAGTGCTCAATGCATCATAGGATGTCCCCATGCCGGTATAATGAATGGATGGATAGACTACACCCCCCCCCCCCCTTTCCAAAGAAAGGTCAAAAGCTTGATCTTAAAAAATCAGGGCTTATACTGATGTGACTAACTAGTCTTTTCCTTGGTCTTGTTTTTGGTTGGTGAAGTAATTTCTTGACATTTATTAATATCAGTGATAAATTCATTCAACTATATTCATTCTAGAGTTGAACTTACTTCTCACACGAAGAAGCCGATCAGTTCTCATACCTGAGTGATAACACAGATGGCAGAAGAACGTGCAGAAGAATGCCTCCAACAAGCAGCAGCATTCCACAAACTATCAGAAGTGTGGAGTACTTAGGAACAGAAGCTTGGCACCGTCCAAACCAAATGCTTACGAACAAGCCTCAGTTTAAAATAGAAACAAAGTTAGCCAACAAAATACCTGTAAAGCCTGTGCAACTTTGCAAAAAGCGAATAGTAGTATTTTTGGTAAGTATTGTATGACTGGTTTAACATTTAAGGTGAGTGTGTTTAACACAGAAAAGCATATGTAAAAAAGAAAGAAAAAAAGGAACACTGTACATCTCACATAAAAGCACAGACACCCCCCAACAGTAATCTCCACACTGTTGCGAATCCAAGCTTCTCATGGAGAATGAATGGCTGGACCAAAGCAAACCTTTTTCTTGTTCTTGTGACCCTGAGAGCCAGAACAAAGTTCTTGCAGGGTATGTAACAAGCTAATCAGCTGAATTACTGTAATAAAGAAGAATAGTTATGAAGACAGGATAAAAGGTGGGTTTGCATCAGATGTGTATTGATAAAGGATCCAAACAGTTACTGTGATGCAGTGAAGTGGTTCTTGAATGAAAGAAGACACCAATCTGAAACAATCACTTTGATGATGAAGGAGTGTGGAGAAAGAGTGGAAACACCTGGGATGGATCTCAATGAGAATGTCAGACAGATGGCCAAAACAGATATTCTTACATGTGCTGCACCAAGGACGACACAACCGTTACAGATGTGCGCTGTCATGACATATAGTACATAGAGGAGCATTCTAATTGGGAATAGCCAAGAATGTGGGATTTACCAACATGCATTTGACTGGCATTCATCCATTTGATCTTTTTTTTAAACTTAGGTACAATTTATTAGAATTTGCTGAATGGAATTGAAGACTGAAGGGTGATGAATTAGGAAGCTAAGTTTTACAAGTTACACAGGTTGCTAGAATTATTAGAAATTCAGAACATCTAGCTCACGTTTCTGAAACTAAAGCTAATTTAAACTATATTTTGGCCGAGACACAAATTGAAGACAATATTAGTTTAAGATTTGTTTCCAAGCACAAGTGAAGAATTTGTTCACAGTTTATTTGATTTTTAAACTGATCCAGTGCCAACCCACTCATGAAATGGTCGGGAAACCACCCAGATCAAGAATGACCAGGGTTCAAACTACAGCCAGGGGTGCAGCGAAGCACCCTCAGCCACCACGGACAAGGACAATGGTTACAGAGACTACCCTGCAGACCGGGCAAGAGTAGCCCCGGCATCAAGGAGCCTAAAGATGTTGGACAATAGGAATGAAGAAAAGCAACACTTACATAAATAAGAGTTAATAAGAATAATGTACCTTGGGATGCACTGAGAAGTAAAGTTAGAAAATGGTCAAATAAATGGGACAAAATAAAATAGACAAAAGTAATTTAAATAAAAAGTCAGCAAAATGCTGAGATAAAAGTCCTTATATAATTATATAATTTCAAGCTATGACTTATTGCAGCTTGTTTATATCTGTTATCTTCAGCAATGGTTTATCTTCAGTGCATGTATGAGAAACACAAGGATTATTGGTATCCCATGCCATTCACCAGATCTTCAAGGTATTTCTCATTTTATCTGGTGAAATAAATGTTTAAATCATGTAAAAATCACATATTTACACATGAACCTTCATACAGTTAATGTTATTGTCAGATGCTGAATAATGAAGACATTATTCTGACCTTAACTAGCTGATATAGTTTCATAAATTTCAACATATTTCCATTGTTTAAAGCTTGTCTTGTCAGAAAATAAAGAAACACTATTTAGAAGCTTTTTAAGTGAAACTCTTTCTGCGATGTGGGATTTGTCAGAGAAATGACAAAAAAAATTAATAAAGAAAGAAAAAAAATCAACTCCTGAGACTAAAAAGCATGCGTCTCAACCCACATCCTCTTAGATTGCTTAGGGGATGCACACATGTCCCATCTGTGAAACAGCTGTGCTGTGTTACTCCTAGTCTTGGGGGCAATTAGTATAATTGGAAATACACCAAATATGCAGTTGATCGAAAAATAAATAGTTTTTCTTGTGTTTTCTAAGATAAAAAAAATATTTCAACACTACTTCTGAATCGAAATTGGCAGTAGATGGAAACTTAACATAATCTTTGAGTCATAAAGATTGAAAAACGGCCCAGAACTTGACCCACTTAATGTTTTCTTTGAGAAAAAAGATGGCAGAACATCCAAAAAATAAAATTTCATTTCATCCTCTTCACATCCCTGAAATTGCTGAAGCCAGTATGAATTGAAGAGACAGAAAGGGCAAGCATAACATATGAAAAGGGATGAAATAAATGTATTAGAAAAAGAATTACATTTTCAAAAGGATATCATACACAAGATGTGATTGTGTGAATTTCCTCTACAAGTGCATTTACACCCTGTGCTGTTTATTACAGTTTCTTCCCCCGCTCCCAAATGGCCTTCTGTTGGGTACAGCAGCTTTTCCTGCAGAAATGTATTAAGAAGAGAAGAGTCTCATGAAATGAACATTAGTACAAATTAATGTCTCGCAGGAAGCGTATCTTTATTAACAAGGAATTTTTTTTAACTCACAGTTTATTTGTAATCTGGTATTCGTACTGTTAAAATATAACCCCAGACCTTTTTCATATGGGAATTTTTTTATAACCTCCATTTTATACATATATTCTCCACAGTTTTTGGAAATCAAAACCACAATTGTTATGAAAAGACCTTCCTGGATAAACATGTTCAACATGTACAGTCGTGCTCATTTGTGCTGGTATTCTCCAATTAGAGAAAAGGGAAAATTTACAAGCCACTTCAATGACTAGAAATGTTTAAAAGTAGTAATGAATATAAATTTGCTAAATAATACTTGTTGGATCTATCAAAGACTATCCAGAACACTTTGCTGATAAGCCGTGGGATAAATGATCTGCTAATAGACGCAGACGTGTCATGGTTTTTGGTCAGAGGATGGTTTTGTCCAGGTTACCTCTGAGGTCATCCTTCTGCTGCACTGATTTGCTGATGCTTTCCTCCTGCTTCCTATTTTAAGCAGCAATCCCAGGACTTCTCATTGCCAGATTTTTCTTTGCGTATCCAGCCCTGCTCAACTTGTTACCTGCCTTCTGTCCTGTGGGACTCCAGAAGCAGCTGACGGGTATCAACAGGCTAAGCGGAACATGGCTTTGGCGGTTGCCAAGGCAAAAACTCGGGCATGGGAGGAGTTTGGTGAGACCATGGCAAACGACTTTCGGACAGCTTCGAGGAGATTCTGGTCCACCATCCGGCAGTTGAGGAGGGGGAAGCAGTGCTCTGTCAACACTGTTTACGGTGGAGATGGGGGGCTGCTGACCTCGACTCGAGACG
>JBAMHX010000021.1:19065757-19080277 GCA_037177515.1 Pseudomugil tenellus
TATATATATATATATAGTTTAGCAGGACCAGGTGGATTAGGAGGAGGAAGGAGGAAACACAGAATGGTGTGTTAAAGCACCAGTCGCGGGACAACAGGAATCATAAGATGAATCATTATAAGATGGTCGCTCTTGTGTTGTCGTCAAACAAAAAACCCACTGAGATTATATGAAACAAAAACAAAAGGAAAATACTAGTGATTGTACTTTAAACTGAGGAGCTCATTTAACATTTATCATAAGGTGAACAGAGGAATAATTCATATGGCTGATACAATAAGTTCAGAGCTAATAAAAGGATTACCTATTAACAGAACCTTTACACACAAGCACAATATAAAATGAAACAATGTTATAAAAATCATAAAAAAAAGCACAGTACATTACCTGGAACACAGCAGGAAACACAGAATGGCTTGGTAAAGCACCAGTCATGGGACAACACGGACAAAATGTAGAATTAGTTTGTTATGAGCCACAGATTAAAAACATGCTCAACCCAGCTTGAAGAAAACACAACAGCAGCTGCACATATTTAAAATATTAAATATGAACAAATGAAACTACAGAACATCAATA
Organism: Pseudomugil tenellus; assembly: GCA_037177515.1. Classification (NCBI taxonomy): domain Eukaryota; kingdom Metazoa; phylum Chordata; class Actinopteri; order Atheriniformes; family Pseudomugilidae; genus Pseudomugil; species Pseudomugil tenellus. The sequence continues at coordinate 19,066,337 of JBAMHX010000021.1, forward strand.
ATTGTCTGGGACTCTACAAAAGCATGTCTTACCATTACAAGATGGCCTTTGATCTGAGCGATTCCCACGCCCTTTTTCAACTTGTGCAGGGTGTGTTCAACAACAGAGGAGAGGTTCTGGCTTAGATACTGGAAATTGACCATCATTCGGTTGTTTTGGATTCTGAGAGATCAACTAAAAGACTGTGAGTCGGTAAACAACGACTCTAAACCCAAACTGAGTGCTGTTATCTAATCTGGCTCCTCTACGGTCTTGAAAATTCCCGGCTGGAAGGATTGTTCACAGATGCACTGACCCGCCTCGCTCGTCCTATATGTCTCCCCACTTCCGGACTCTCTCGGGTGGCACTGCGCCTTAGTTTGGCTGCGACCGCTTGGGAGGTGCCGTGAGACCCAACCCCCCCTAAAACAATGTGTCTTGTTTCTGTGACTGTCTTTTTTTTTAACTTGTCCAGCATTAAGACAGGCAGAGAATTTGGATCCGTCTGCTGTGTCTTGCTGAACAACTTTGCTTTGTCAAGAGGAACTATATGTATATATGTATATACAAAGTTCCTCTTGATGATCTGAATTCTTTATTTTTTTAGTTTCATTATAGTTCAACAAGATTTCAATGTATTGCTGGACATTGCCGGCCCGGCTCACCAGATGCCCGACCTCCCACCCCCCCCGGGAACCAGCCCCCTATGAACACACATACACCCATTATCCACACAGAGCCCACCCCCACTCCTCCCAATCACCAGGCAAACACGCATCTCTTCATACTGACACATCTGTACTCACACCTAGTGCCTCTATCCATAGCTCCACACACACCCCCATACACAAAGACACACCAAGGGTCGTCGAATGGGGAGGAAAAGTTAGGAAGATTCCCAAGAGCTCACAACTTGATAGGATAACTGATATATAAAAATATATAATACATTATTTAAAATTTTCTAGAAATAATATGTATATTTTTCAAATATAATGTGAAATTGTAGCAAATGCCCCCTTCTCACATGTTTTTCAGCAGTAAACTGATACATAAAAAAAATAAATGACCAGCCACCCCCATAAAACTACATGGTTTGGTCCTGGCTGTTTTAGCGCATCAGTTTGGATGAACCTGCTTGACAGTGTTGCCAATTTGGCGACTTTCTCCCTAAATCTGGTGACTTTTTCTTGTTAAAAACAACTGGCGACAATTTTTTTCTTGTGTTTTGACGACTGCATGTTTTGTGTTGACATTATTGATTAAGTAATAATGGTTTGTTTACTTGTCCTACAGTTTCTGTAATGAAACAGCTGATGTGCTGGCTCCCTAAAACTACTCCCAGCAGTTGGTCAATCAGAAGCGCGCATTCATTTTCTGAGTGTATCTAGCATAGACCTACAGTGAGGTTCAATGTGATGGAAATAAAGGAGTTTGAGAGAAATGGAATATTAATTCATGCCCTCGTGGACTTGGGACAAAAAAAATTAGCCTAAAATGTGCATAATAGAGCAACTTTATGCTTAAATTTAGCAAGAGAAAGCTAGAATAGCTATTGGAAAACACAGTGAGCTGAAAAATTGCTTCAATGAAAAAATATTTCTGCCCTCCACTTTTGAAATCAAAACTATGTCCTTGCCATCAATGGATTTCTTTCATCCAAACGCCTAATAAAACAGAATTTTTATATTAAAACAATGGCAGATTTTCACGACTTTTTTCTTCTTTGCTAAAGCTTAAAGATGAAGAGCAATAAGATGTTATTCAAAACATAAAGAAAGGTTTCTTAATGTGAACCAGTTAGTTTTTCTTTAAAAAATCCAACTTGTTTAATTGAAATGCATGTTAACTAAAAAAGTTATTTTGTGCCACCAAAACATTTTTTAAAAGAAAACTGTCTTTAAACTTGTCTATTTAAAATGGTCATTTTTTAAAAAAGGTCTCAAAACAGAATTGTTAAAATATTTTTCTCTGATTATGTTCCTGATTTTCTCAGATTTTTCCAACATGCTACTAAATCAACCCTGATACAAATAATAAATATGCAGCAAACAAAACAAGACACAGGTGAAACTAATCTAACCAGGTGAACTAATGAAAAGGTAAAAAACAGGAAACCAGGAGATCTACAATACACCACTACAAATAGTTTATATTTATCTGAAAACCAGGAAAACAAAACCACAAAGTTTTGTGCTGTTCTCCTCAACTTCTTCTTCTTCGTTTTCTTCTTCTGGTGTTTCTATTAAGTTGTTTTCATGTGTTTTTCCTCCTTTCAGCTTTTTCCTTTTGCTAGTTTGCATGTCACTTATACAACTCAACGCTACCATTTGCAATTTCTCGTGGTATTCCTCCAGTTTCAGCACCAAGTGACGAGTAGCTAAGCCCCTTAAAAACAAATTATGCCCACTACCAATATACAAGACAGTCCGTCTACATCCATCTTCTGAGTTGAGCATGAATGGTTTAGGAATCAGAAATTACCTTATTCAAAACATATTTTTTATGGTTACATGATCACATTCACCACTAAACACAAGTTTATCCATATATTTCAAACTTACATACACACATTCATATATTCCCAAACACTTTTCCACAGTTATGTTACGCTTATTTAGGTTATTATGACATTGTTTCATTTTTTAGGTTTCTACTTGCTGATGTTATGATGTTTTTGTACATGTTTCTCTATATTTTTTATTAGATAGGTGCTACTGAGTAAGCTCTGCTTTGTTTTTGACCGACCATGACACATTCTCTGTCAGGTGTAGCAGTTGAGTTTCAGGATTTACATCATTTATATCTTTCTCACCTTATTCTTCTCTTTACTTTTAACATATCTGGAGACATTAATAAAATATTTATAAGTGAAATTCGGATCAAGATAACAAAAACATGTTTTTCTGCATGTTCTGCCTTGCTTGTTTTAGTTTTATAGCTCCCAAAAAAAACCTTTGCAGAGATCTTGACAGAGCACCTCTAATGATTGATCATAGCTTCATAGAGCTTACTTTAACCAAAAAGTAATTGGGTTAGTAACTCAGTTACCACACAGTAAAAGTAATTAGTTACCCAGAAAAGTAAGTGAAATTAATTACAATGTGCTATTACATGTAATTAATTGGATAAACATATGAAACTGCAGAGCACATCTGTGATTCTCCTAGACTGGCTGTCTCATTTCAAACGGCAGGCGCACTTTGGACTGCGCCGACTACGCAAACACTTCATAGCCTACGTAGCCTGCGTACTTAGAAGTATACAGACCCTGACTTGAGACACAGCCTACGGCTGGAAAAAATATGTGTGTTAAAGAAGTAATTAGTTATAGTTAAATGCATAATAGAACATCCACTCCACCACTTGACTGCTGCTAATTCTTGTCCATCTGACGCGCAAAGACTTCTGGGTGATTAGCAACTGCGAAGGATAAACTAAGGATAAGCTAGTAAACTAATTCGGTCCTAAATGAATTTAAAGTGTGTATCTGAAGCACTCTTGGATTTGTGACAGCTTGCGTCAGTATGATGAATGCGTATTTCATATCCGCACTTAGTATGCAGACCATTAAGACACAGCCTGTGTGTTTGTATCAGCAGCAGTGAAACCAATAAATGAAACAGACAGACTAAGCAGAGCACTCACAGACCACAGTATCCGCCCACCCAGCTAATCGTCATCCCGTTTGCAAGATTGTCATCAATCATAACAGACTCCGGCTGTCCTGACAGCTGACATGTGGCTGTCATAAAGCCTGACATGGCAGTGTTGTATTCACTCATATTCACTCAACGGCAACGGGGTTGTAACGATGGGAAATGTAATTAATTAGATTGTTACCATAAAAATAACGCAGTTAGTTACGCTGTTATAATTAAACGCTGTTACTCCCAACACTAGAAATGTGTATATAATATTAAAACTTTTCATGTTCAGGGCTATTTTCTAAACATATGCTGTTTTTAAATATATGAAAACGTATAAATTTCTCCCCTGGATGTAACTTGAAAGATCAGCTTCGAATATATTCCGCGGAGCACATAAAACAAGCAGCTTTTCTTTCACATTTTAATAGTGAGAAAATCATTGCTGTAACCAAAGTTTTGACATTTTTTAAGAAATTTCTTTTCTTCATTAGGCAGATTAGGCAATAAACTATCCAACAGTTTACCTGCTTTTAAGATTTCAGACAGGATTTTTTTTTACTATTGCCTTCCAGTCTAATTATAATTGTTGCTATGGTTGTTGTTTTTCATCTGTGACATTTAAAAATGTTAATAGACTGCACCATGCCTAAAATGCATGCTAATTTATCAGATGACTGACATACACACGTTGGGGGTTCTCTGCAACTCAGCAGTTTAGTTTATCATGTTGCTTTTTTTCTGATTAAATGCTTCAGTGCCATGTATTTTAAAGCCAGTATGCAGACCTCCAAGGCTTTGGTCATATTCATCTTACACCTGCAATCTTAAAATGAGTTGAGACACAAGACTAAGATTCTTATTTTCATATATATGCAATAAGAAATGTAAACTACAATTTGACTTTTTTGGTTACTTCATTACCTTAGAATTAAGTTTGACTATATATGTGTATTCATTTTAGAGTTTGAATTTAGCAGGTGGCAATAAAACTCATATGAAAAAAAGGGCAAACTGAGAAATTAGTGGACTTTAGAAAGAGAATAATTATCTCGAAACAACAGTGCCATCAGTCTGTCGTTATCCAGAACAAATGAAATGTTTGTTGCAAATGCACAACAATGACAGGATAATGCTCCCTAGCCAGTAGCTGAAGCCAGTAAAATACACTATATCAATCTGTAAATTAGTATACAGTGAAGAACTCTTACAGCATTCTCTGGAGCAGCTTTATACAGCATCCCCTTTAGTTTATTGAATCCTGTAGCTATTTAAAGAAAGCAGGACAAATCCTATGAAAGCCACAGCCTAAAACTAGTTTTACAGAAAAAAAGTATTTTTCAGGCTGAAATAAGTTTACTTTATTCATAAATAAAAATAAAACTTTTATGTTTTATGTGTATCATAGGCTTATGGTGCATATAAAACTGAAAGTCTGCTGCCATTCTTGTAACTTGAGTCTGCAGACTTTGCCGTGCTTTGAAATTAAACTATGCATACAGGTGAAAAAAAGAGATATTAGTGGTATGACTATTGTTTTATCATTGTTCTCAAAAAAAGCAAAAACAAAAATATTCAATCAGAAAAATTCATTTCAGCCATTTATCATTTGAAAAAAGTGGATTTTAGAGTAAAATGTAGTTTTAAAAAAAAAAGCTGTTAATGTAATTATGAGCAAAGTGGAGGAACCCATTGGAGCACAAATGTATGTTGTTGGAGCTCTTCAGCATCATGGGAAGATCAATTCAGTATTAAGACATTGGTTATGATGTTAAGCTGGGGTATAGTTAGCAAGGAAAAGGATGACTTTCTCTCTTCAGAATGGCATAATTTTTGTTCTATAGTTTAAATATTGTTTTATCACTGTCCATAATGAGATGATCAAATTCTCAAGGAAAATGGAAAAAGTTGAAAGCAATGCTGATAATCTGTAAAATCCTTTCCAAGATTTATTTAAATAAAGATAAAGAAGAAAAAGCTTTTGGCACACCTAAGACATTTAAATGTCAAATTAGAGATGAGATAATGTGAATAGTTTAATTTCCATAATTGAAAAAGTCTCACCAATACACTCTGCAAGAGCTGCTATACATAACAATATTCCAGTGATGTACTGAGCAAAATGAAATAACTGCATTGTAAGTCAGAGTGGAAATGACCTCAAAGTCAGTGAGAGCATAGCTGAATACGTAATTAGGCAGTAAGTGTTGGCAAGTGATCAGTCTAAATAATGGCAATGATGTAGATCCAAAGCAGAGGCAAACATTTTGTTGAGATTTCAGTTGTAATTCTTGCCAAAGCTGCCAAATGCCTTGCATCCAAGAGTCTAACAGCTGGCTGCAACACAATCCTGCTCCTGTGCCACATCTGTGCTAACTGACCATCACTGCCACAGTGTTGCACAAACACAATGTTGTTTAAAAAGACTGGAAAACATTTTAATTAAACAGTTATGATGATAAATGTTATACCTCACAGATGTGCTGGTGAAAGGTTCCGGTTTAAGAATTCTGTGAATCATATACTGTTCAATGGTTTAAGAGCTAACCCTGGAAAGTAAATGTAAGTAAATCAGGAAACCAATATGTTAGCGCAAAAGCCTTTTGGAGTAAGTATGTTGCACACAGAGTTTTATTGTGTACAGAAATAATGACAAATATTATTTAAATGTTTGCTAAACTGTAAATTTGTTGCATGTGTCAGTGGAATTGTAGTATGTACAATATTAATTCAATACCACTTAATTACCACTTGTTCTTCTAAAACTGTTCGACATCTAATTACACAGCTTTATGGTAGCATTCAACATTTGCAATTAAAATTAAATGATGGATGTTATACGAAACATCCATCATTTAATTTTGTTTACTGTGTATTAAAAAGTTAACAAACCCAATGAAGTCCACCAGAATTTCAAGTTTTTTATCAAATTATTATAGCAGTGAAGGCTGCAAATTTGCTGGTTTTTCTTATATATTTTCAATATACTGTATACATGTTGTCAATTCTCCCTTTAATATGCTATCGAAAGTATTCAAATACACCATGTAGTTGCAGTGATATAGTCACATTCATAAAATGCAGTTTTTATTAAAATAAATTAAGGGTTCAAACAGACTATCATGAATGGATTCACTTTTAAAAAAATGTCATTCAAATCTCGTAAAACATCATGTACGTATGTGAAAAAGATCAATAAGCGATTAGGATATAGAAAAATCCATTTAAAGCATGGTAAAATATATCTATGAAAAACCAAACCTGGTCGAAGTAGCATAAATAATACCAATTAGATATGTGCGTGGCTACAGCAAGACAATGGATTCATTTTTGTTTTATCTAAAAATTAAAAAAAAGTCCAAAAAGATACGTAGTTTTTTCCAGAGTTGCAGTCACAACAGTAGAAATTATCTTAGAGTGAGAATTGAGATGTCTTTGGTGGTTCGTAAAAAACTAGCACCCACTCATAACATTTCATACCCATAAATGTTCAAAAGATGCAACTTTAAACTGATTTCAACTCTTTAAAGTCAGAGCTAAGAAAAATATATTGTATATTTCTATTCATTACAATGTAACAGGCCAGATTATTCTTGTATAATCTCCTATTTCAGCTATTCTCCAGGGCACAGGAAACCAGTATTGTAGGGTTTACGAAAAGGTTTTGAATAAAGTTTCTACCACGAAGTGATATGAAATGTCTCCGAAACTGCATTTATCTAATATAATGCATTTGGCTTTATAAGGTTAAGGCCCAATCATGTGGACCCACACCCTCTTTATTATTGCACAATGAGTTAATCTGCAGTTTGTCTAAATTACAAACTACATTTTTTGTGTTTTGATGTCCAATTAACTAAATATTGGCCCCTATCCACCTTTTTGCTGAGGAATTAAGTTTGAGTGTGTTAGGAAGCGCTGGAGGATGTGGACCCAAATGCAGACCAGGAGGACAACCGGAATGTGGAGGAACTAGATTTATTAAATAAATTAACAAAACACAGACTAAACGGAGAGCTCAGAAAGATGCAAAGGAACATAATGAACCGGCAAGGGGGAAAGAAAAGCAAGGGTCTAAATACACTGGAAACTGAACAAGACACAGGTGAAAACAATTACCAAATCAAACCAGGTGAACTAATGAACAAATACAGGAAGCTGAAATAGAAAGCAACGGGCAAAACAGGAAAAACTACAAAATAAAACAGGAAACCTAGGCAAGCTAACCCCAAACCCTAACAGTGTGCTCAGTATCCAGATGCATGAGAGGCCTTTTCAAACACCCATGTACAGGAAGAACAGTATGGGTATTTCTAACTGTAAACTGGGATGTAATTTATCTACATATCCCATACGCCCCAGTTAGAGGAAGATTAATGCTATTCTTTAAATACAACAATAAAATGGGGAAATTTGTCACCAAAAAAAGTGAAGGGGCAAATATATAAAGGCAACATAAGGAAAGTAGGTATAGGTTTGAAAATACAATCTAGTAATTACTACTCTTGTTAGAATGGCTGCTGTAAATGTTTAGGAAGCATCATTTCTCCAAGTTTATGGACTTAAGGGGTGTCAGCCATTGGGTCAAAAATGTTCACAACAGCTCTGATATGCGTTAGTACAAATGAATATGAATTCAAGCAAAGCCAGTGTGTGTTTAAATATACACGATGAGTGTGTGTATGTGACTTTATATCAGCTTATTTTTACAGGCCTTATGGCCTGCAGGGAGCATCCTCCAGTATGTTTTTAGAAGGAAATGTCAGCTGGCTGGAGCCTGTTATGTGTTATGTAGTTAGTGGTTAAGTATTGGTGTTCTATCATTCAGCTCTGGATAACTGGTATAAATTGCTTCCTCTTCCGCTAATTCAGAAAAATGGTATTGATTTAGTGTCCATCATTTCACACCATTTTTGGCTGAATTTAGGGAAGCGTCCAGGTAAACAGGTGTCATTTAGACATAGTGTGCAAAGTAGTATCAGTGCGCTGTTAAACACACACCCTTTGTCATTTGGATCTTCTATCTTGAAATTTGCGTCAACAATCTAGTAATACAACTGAAGCTGAAAGGTTAATTAAAAAGGTGAAACTGGCCAAATTGGAAATCTGAATGGCCCAGGTGCTATCTCAGCTAACAGGTCACAGAAGAAGAAAAGAAATCTTCACCCCTTATAGGCCTTGACGCGATACGTCATGATTATGTTTTCATTGACCTAGTTTCGGGCCGGCGGCAGAAGTAGCTACACATCCGCCGCTGCCATAGAAGAGCGTAGCGTCATCTGTTTTTACAGTTTGTAAACAAAGATTTTGCCGAGTTGGTGAGGTGCAGTATGTTGCACAAACAGAACATTATGCGGGCGGAAGATCGTAACTCTGTGGGAAGCATAGTGAGTCGTTTGCACTGTTCACTTCATGAGCATGTCCAGAAAGAAAAAAAAAATCCATCCAGTGATTTGTAGCTTTCAAGGCTTCGGCTGTGAACAACGCAGGAGTGTTTATAAATAGTTCCAGATGTCGCCATGATGCACAACCGGCCACATATTGTCCCACTGCTTTTAGTCCATTTCAAATGGATCAGACAACAAAAAACCACGCACATACGACTCCTGTTCATATCTTTCCCGATCCCTGTCTGATAAATGATCAAGATGTTTCTCTTTTGTTTTTAAGCGACTTGATTTTTGCCTCTTTGCAAGTTTCATTGTGTAAACACTACAAGTAATGCCGGTTATGGCGTGTCTTCTGCCGACAGCTAGTGCGCATGACCGGGATTAACCAAATATAAACAACAACAATCAAGGTGTCTATAAAGTCTTGCACACCTTCTAGCTAACCCATTAATAAAAGTGTAGCACTGGCACAACTTAAGGAAGGAAAGTTTGCAAACGTTTGACTGGTAGTGTAAGAAAAGTAATATTTCATATATCGTAAAACAACCTGTATATTATGACTCATTTCTACATTGATATTTTCATTATGTGTTATGACAGGAGGAAATACGGGAGGGAAGTGATGTTATTACAAAGTGACAGTCTCCAGGAGCATGACGGTCTTCACCCAGAGGTCAACAACTCAGACTTTAACACAAGAGACAGCTGCTTGTTTCCAGCTTCTTGTCAACAGTGAATGTGTTTTTATTTATTTTAACCATGAAAAAAATGGTTCCACAACCATTTTTTAAAGATTACCCCAATAATAATGAATGTAATTTAACCTTTAAATACAATTTGGAAAAAAAAAGGTTTTTTGTTTGTTTGGTTTAGTCTTTTTTGGGATCATTATTTTACTTATAAAATTTGTGAGTTCTTTAAGCCTAGTCTAATCTCACATAGAAACCTTATTATTAGATAAAACATAATAAGGCTAAAAAGCTGCTGTCCTCTGTCTACGCTGCAGTAAAAATGAGAAAAAAAATATGAATTAGTTTTAAGGCCCATTAATGCTGCTTTTCAAATGGTAAATGGTAACATCAACTTCAAACTATGTCCTATGCTGTGACTCTCATACTTCCATGGATTTCTCATGTCATACATGTTAAGTCAGTTTATCTACAGTTAGGCAGTGCCAAATTCAGACAGCTCTTCCATGTTTTGACACCAGTTGGTATTGGTATGCACCGTTACAGAATTGTTTACAGCTGTACAAAAACACCAGAGTTCAAGAATTTAACCATGTTTTTTGTCCATTTTTTAACATTTTACGATTTATTTGGCAGTTTTTGTCTTTTTTTAGCAGCTTCCTCCCGTTTCTCTTCTTTTTCTTCTGGTTTGTTCCTTTCATTGGTTGTATGTCAGCTGTACAACACAACACTGACATTGTGATTTCTGTTGGTTTTGCTTTATTTTCTGTATCAAGTGATGGATATCTAAGCCCGTTGAAAGTTTGCAAGTAATCAGTGTAGTAGGTGGCAGAAACCGGCCATCCTTCTACTTATGTGTCTTCTACTTTGAGCATAAATGCTCTTTGCAACTAAGCATTTGTATTTTACTTTGTATAACAGTTTCACTTTTAGAAATTGACATTTATAGGTTTTTATTCCTAGTTTTGATAATTGTTAAACAGGTGAGGGATCAAAATATAATCCAACATGTCATTAAAATTTTTTTTCCTTTAACATCATTTTATTTTTGTAAAATTCTATATGGTTGACTGTCAACCTGCAGTATTTGTCCAGATTTGTTCAGTATGCATTTCTCCACAAGTTAAAGGTCAAGGATGCTGCCTTAAATATTCATTTCAATGTTCACCTGTGTTTTTACATTTTGGTTTAAACCAGCAGTTCTTCAAATTGTGAGATCGATAGTTTTGCAATGCCCTATGGACTTTCCAGTGTGCCCTTCTCAACTTCAGAAATTATAACTTGAACTATGGAAATAGCTTTGGCCATCACCCAAGACATAAAGACCTGAATTTTACTTTGGGGATTAATTCTGAAATGAGGACTATTTTACAAGCTGGACTCCCTGCAGTCCCATGCTACATTTATTGAGTAAAATACAATTACAGCCAGAACTCTTCAGTCTCATGTTGTAAAAAACACTATTACTTTCACTGTAGTTTCATCTCATTACTTTTAACTGATATTCATAATTGATGATAAAAAAAAAGTCTCTTTGACCTTTGAAGTCTGATCACAGCAGCTCTACTTCTGCTTAGTCTTCCACCTGTAAGTTGAGGACAAACATTTCACCAAGGCAGAAAAACAGTGGTAGAATCGAGACAGAGCACTTTGTCAGATCAGCTAATTGAGTAGTTGGCCCAAAGCATGAGCCATTTATAAGACCCCCTCCTCCCTCCAGGCCTGCCCAACTGAGTCCCATTGCTCTGCCCCTGTCCAGCTGTGTTCTGCTGTGACACAGGGCTTTGTCACCCTTGTTCCTGAAAACTCCCAGTGTCTTCCTCATTCATCACTGCAGAGTGATTCCCTAGGTTTAAGGGGAAGTAATAGTTGCCTGCAGGCCCACTGTGGACATAGCAGGACCCTCCAGGCTTAAGTGCGCTGATCAATCACAAGGTCTTCTGGGTCAAACTGCCCTTCCGATATCAGATTCAAGGTAAGAGAGCTGCAGGTTGACAGAAAGCCACTAAAATATCGTCAAAAAAAGGCACTCGCACCCTTGTGTGCACTGAAGCAATAAAATTTGTCTAACCCCCTTTGAATTGTTGAATTCAACTTTTGGACATAAATCTATCATTTTGTCTTATGTGCAGCAGGCAACTACTTCATCTTTGTTGAGGATGACAGTTAGGGACCACCAATATGTAATCGTAGCAAGTGTCCCAGCATCATTAAAAGTGTCTGCTTTGTTTACCACCCTTTCCCATTTGAACAGCTGTGACTCCAGCAGTGCTCTTGGCAAGCTCTATCCCGTGTCGGCTCATTTGTTTGCAGCCTCTGAAGTATTTGTTTGGAGAGGTATGTAGCCTCAAATAACTGGACACATTTCTACAGTTTTTTCTTAAACTTGCCTTCAATATTTCAGTTTTTCTTGCCAGAAAAATCATTTCTAAAATTTTTTACTTTGGTAGTTTTTGGCCAAAGCAACAATTCTACAGCAAATATTTACTATAATTGGAATTAGTTAAAGGAACAAAAATATGCAGGGGAATGGCAAGATGAAGTCAATTGTGAGACACTCTGAAAAGATTGATATATATAAATTGTGCTACATTAGATATCTGAGACAAAGATACCCAATGCAGTGGAAAGAGAGAAAAGTACCCTGCTGTCAGGCTAAGCTCACTCACCAGCATTCACATTCAGGAACAATTAAGTGTCCAAATTTATTATCATTGCAACAGTCAGTTCCTAATTTGTATTTTATTTATGACACTTATTTGGTCATCACAAAGATGTTTTTTTGGTTCACTGTTAAACAAAGATGGCAAAAAAAAAAAAAAACAAATTTAGAAAGTGGTACACTTTGATATATGACATGTTGGCTCAGCTTGACTGTAATGACAGCAAGTCATCTGAAAAAAAGGTGACAGAGCCATGTTTACTGCTATATGGCATCCAATCTGCTTTTCAAAAATCAGTTCACAAACACCTGGGATGTGAGTGGGCATGTTGCCGTGGGAGGTGTCACAATCCTGCATGTATTTCAGGTGGTGAAGGGTCTACACATTAGCCGTGCCAGTCCAGCTTCCATACAAAGGAAGTCTCTTGGATCTACAGACATGGTAGTCTCTGGCTTCAAGAGATGACATATAAATTTTCTCTTTTCCGGCAATGGTGAAGTTATGATGACAACAATTATGATGACGATGAGTGACAAGCACCTTTAGAGAGCAACTGTGATGATCTTCAGCCACTGAAATGTGACTTAAGTTGTGTGGGACCTGATGGAAGTTCCAAAAAGCTCCTGCTAAGTTCTTCTATATACAATTATATAAATGCTAATTATTTGAATAGAACAACAGAGTGTAATTTTACTTCATTGTTTTACTTTCATTTAATACAATAAAATAACTCCAGAGGAATTTAAAGTTTTAAGTGAAATCCAACCAGATGGAGCTGCATAAAAATGATCAAACCTTTATTTTCTCTGCATAAATTCTTTATCTGGACTATCATCACCTTCATTATTGCCCCAGAAAATTACTCACTTCTGTTAATTTTGTGGACAGTTGTTTAGTTTCTTCTGTCCAATATTTACTTCTTCTGTCCATGGATCTGTTTAATTTCTCTCTCTCTCTACATGTGCTATTACCTTCTCTGTCTCTTTAATGGGACGCTTTATATTATTGTAACTATTTACATTATTTGAATACAGCAACAGAAACCCACATTTAGGATCATTAGACTTACCGCCTCAGCTGATGTCTCTTTCCTGTCTGTCCCTATCTTGTCTCAGTCTGTGTATAGGTGATAGAAGTGATGTAGTGCTAATCATTACAAGTTATTTTTGTTTCACTTTTTGTAATGAGCAGCTTTACAACAAACTGCGCGCTCTCTTTTCAGAGCCAACCACACAAAAACAGTGCACATCATTGTAATATTCTACAAAATATGGCTGGCAAGGTTTTTTTATTTATAAACAGGGAGGGCCTACTTTATCCAAAATAACCTATTTTTGCCATTAACTAGCTGAAGATAATGACTATTACTGACTTTTATGTTTAAAATAAAAAAGGTGTTATCTTCTGCTGCAAATACAGATTTTAAATGGGAAACTTTACTACTGTGTTCAGACGTTGCTGAACACACCCCAAATTATCTATAATACCTAATCTATTGTAGGAGACCGTTTTTCCTGTCAAGCACGAGGACACTGGTTTCTTTAGATTGAGAAGAATATAAATTTAATAATGA
>JBAMHX010000021.1:19113256-19125785 GCA_037177515.1 Pseudomugil tenellus
TGTGTGTTTGTGTGTGTGTGTGTGTTTGTGTGTGTGTACAGCAGAGCGGGCATCCTTTTAATCCTTTGTATAGCTTCTATATGATACCAATCACAAGTTTTCATATTTTCCTGTTAGATTTAATTGGAAGGTGTGTCTGGTACACTCATCATTATTCCATTCTTCAGTAAGATAAGTCATTTAAGGATAGTGTTTAGATCAGTTTGAAGGACGAACACACTATTAAATCACATCCACATGAGACTTCTAGTGTCAGTTGCACTCCTTTTTTTTCTTTTAGCCACTCGGTTTTTCTTTTACCTCTTCTGTCATCAGAGGCAGGTGTGTGAACAATGTTTTGACACCTCCGGGAGAGCTATATCTTGCTCACCATCCAAGCCACGTGTGGGGGCATTTTTCTGCAGTGGTCTTGTCATCCTTGGCCTCCCATGGGCTGCTCCTACTGGCTGGGATAGGTTGGTGGTAGTGAATGCCAACAAACCTTATCACGTTTTACTGTCATCTGCACTGCAGTTGACTGTTTACCCAATGACAGATTTTTATCATGAGTGGCATCACTACAGTTTGTCCATGGAGCAGCTATGTGAATAATCTTTTCATCTGAGACAAGATGACATCAATAGTTACAAGTTTTTCTCTGTCAGACAAATGATGTTGTGTTTTTTTAATCATATTTCCCCTAAACTATTGTTCATATTTCCAATTTGTTTGATATCTAAACAATATTTGATGGTCATATAAATTAGGAGGTTACTGAATGAAAAAAATAATCTTTAACATGAGACTTATATGTTTCACTGTGGGGAAAAGTTTAAGAGGAAAAAATGTCCATGTTTGTTAAATAAACATTTAAAGTGTTCAGCATATCACTAATTTCCAATAACTGTCAGTCAACTTCATAGGTCTTGTTTTACTTTGCTCAGGCCTCCTGTGATACTTAAGTTTACAATACTTGTAACAATGGAAAACCAGAATCATTTCCAGATCGGATGAAGGCTAAGGTGTAAATAAAAATAACAGAATTGAGCTGCATCTCGAGATACACAATAAGCCTCTTATTAACTCTTTTCTAACACATACTTGCATTGCATGGATAGTTTCCCATCTGAGTTGTCACAACCAATTAACACAACTAATAAATTTATCATCTCTAATGTCTTAAGTCAGAACACATTTAAGTTAAATAATTACTAAATTTAGCTCCATGCAAATTAGTCGCCATCCAGCGCTAAGCTCAAGAAAGTAAACTGTCCAAAAACCAAACCAAAGTTTTCAGTCTTGGTTTTGTGAGTACACCTCCGGCCCAATGTGATGCTATTTGTTTGTACGTGACAGATAAGAAGCAAAAAGGGTCAAATGGGCACCTATGATAGAAGAGCAGTAAGGCCACCCCAAAGTTCAAAGAGGCACAGTAGGGAGTTATGAAGCTATGCGTAGTGTTTTGCTGTCCTTCCACCTCATTTCCATGTTTATTAGTTTGTTGTGACAGGCTGATGATGTTGTACAGGGCAGCCTCTTCTCCAGACCCACAGGAAAAAGCCTGTCTGACATGGACCATCTGACATCTTATCATTATTCAGAGCAACCCCCCCGACCCTGAGGACAGAGGCTGCCTGTCATATAACATGGGCTGATAGGAAAATATGAGACAAAACAATACTACAAATGCTATTTTTGCGAATAAACACAGAATGTTTGTCAAAGAATAATCTTTTAGATTGTTAATTAATTGCCCATCACGCTGTTCCTGCTCTACCATAAAGATTACAAACCGAGAATGAAGTGATTGTAAAACTTGGTTTAAGCATTTGTTTTTCTTTATTGGGGTTATGGCTGAAATAGCAGCCATAATTTAGCTCTTAGTTTGACCTCTGCTAGATCTTTATCGTAAAAGTTGGCTTGATTTTTTTTATTTTGTCTTAAAAAGTGAATATATCAGAGAGGAACTTTCTCTGTCCACATATTTTAAAGTTTGGCAATTAAATATTTTGTGCACTTCTCCAACTTGGAGGCATAAAAACTTTAATGCTGACTGAATCTATTCACTTCCAGGGAAATGTGTCATCTTGAATATGTAACTTAGGGATTAGGACCTTATATCAAAGCGGGTATGGTTAGTGGGCAAATAAATATTTTAAGTGGGGGGGAATGAGCACTGCCCCCTAAAAGAAAGAAAGGAAAAGAAATGTAGAGGACATCAAAAAGGCAAAGATTGTGTGAAAGGCTGTCAGATCAGTTCAGAGTTCTTGAAATATGAGGCACTGCCACACTTCAATCAAATGCTGTGTTGCAAAAATACAGCAGGGTTGGAAAAACAAGACAGAGAAAAGATTGCACAAACTGACAGCAGCACACTTCAGACATGAAACTACAAGGAATCCATTCTCTTCCTGAGCCTCCATGTTTCAGATTTCTAACCTTCTTTGTGTCTAGAAATGTCATTTGCTCACATGCATGGATGACATTCAAAAAAGTGGAATTACCAGCACCAGTGAAAATGATTCTCAATGTTAATGGATCATAATTGTGCCAAGAAAACTGCTAGTTCAAAATAAACTTCCAAACCTGAGGGCAGTTTATGGAAATTATTTCTTTTTCCGGGATGCTACAGGGCATCTGCAGCAATGATGGTCATTATCTTTATATTGGGAAATGCTCCTTCATATCCATCCATATTCTTTGCTGTTTCGTGACCCAACAAAGATTGTAAAGGTGACCAAATAATAACCTGACCCCAGATTGGTCTGATGAAGCCCAAGTGAGTCATGCTTCCCCTTCTAAAATGAGAAAAATGACTATATTTGGAAGACTTAGAGTCTAGGTTTAATCATGAACAAATCAGTGGAGAAAGAACTTTGCAGTTTGGAAAATTTTAGTTGCTCAGCAACAAAGATGACTGCCTGTACACTTTGATTATATGCATTTCTCCAATTTCTAACATTTTCAGCTGTGCTTTGCATTAAAGTAATAGGATAAAGGTTCATATGATCAGTCTCGTAGTCTGCAGAGTTACAAAGCAAACACCAGGAGGGCAGAAAATAAACAGTTTTTTCATCCAATTTCAGCTAGTCTCCATCATTATCACATATTTTCTTTAAGGAAATATAATTATCTTTGTGGAAATATTTCAAATTAGTTTGCAGAACAGATGCAGTCTGAACCAAAGTTCATGTGCTGATTGGCAAACAGACCATCTGTTATAATTACTGTACATATGAAAAGATGCTCTTGCACTATAACTGGTTGTCTTGATATGTATAATTTTCAAGTTAGATTTCAGAGGTCACGTAAAAAATACAGCATATTTTTGACAACTGGATTAATATTAAAACCACTGGAAACCGACAAGTTGCATTACAGCAACTGCTTGACAAGAGGTTCCAAGTGAGAGATTAAAGCACAATCAATGTCCTGCCTCCAGTGTCCTTTTTACACAGACAGGTTAATGGTGTTCGGGGGGAGACCAGCATTCGTTCCCTCATTAAAGACTGACCTGCACTGATTTATCTGGACTGGGACTGAGGCTGAAAAGGCAACAAGATCCAAAAAGAGATTAATGTCATGGTCAATAATGTTTTGAGCTAACAGGGGGGGGTCTGACCCAAGCCATCCCAGGTTTGGTTCACAATCTTAAGAATCTTCATTTTCCTCTCCTTTCTGCTTAGAAATAATCTAAATGTCAGCTTTAGTGTCTTATCGGACAACTCCTTAAAAAGGCCAATAATGTGTATTTTTGTGCAGGACAGAGATGGGAAGGATGGATCCAAGGAACTGAATCCTAAAAAATTTCACACATGCACGGTTTTATCAAATGACCAAACTGCCATTCAAAAGCAATGAAAAGCATTCACCTTCAGATGGAGAGAAAAGAAAATGAGCATTAAGATTTATGTGTGTGTGGCAGATCTGTCCTGTCAGCGTCCAATCAATGTTCGCATATTCAGTCACTATTTTTTATGCCGGACTTCAAACTTGCCATTAAAAAAGGCCTACAACCAGTCTCAGCTTGGACCTAAGTCTACATAATGTCTCCTGCAGCATTATTTTGATTTATTTTGATTACTTTTACAGCATTTACAAAAATTTTTTTTTACTGTAATTGTTAACTTCTTACTGTTGACTATTGTCATATTAATTGTGTTTATTTGGGTTTAAACGTTTTTTGACCAAATGAAAGGTGTATTTTTTAACATGTTAGAACATCTGAATATGACTCCCATTTATATTTAAACTATAAATACTTTTTCTTTAATGTATGTCATTTATGGAACACAAACTGGAAAAATAATGGCACATAAAATTTAAAATAAAACGAAAAGATTTACTTTTTAGGAAATGTAGGAGATTCCTCCCTTTTTAGAACTCTTTGATGAACTGGTCCACCAAATGTTGGAATTTTTATGACCACCTTAAACTCAGGAAAAGCTGGATTTGTTTGCTCTGTGGAGTATAATCAGACTGCCTTTGTTCCCCACATGGTGTTTGGAGACAACCCCTCACCCATACTAACATACTGACTTAACTTACTCTTTGGTGTCAAATTTGTAAATCCCTGCAAAGTCCACACCTCAAGGACCTCCACAGGAGGCCAGGACACAAAGGATTTACCCCTCTGTTAACCTTTCTGCCCCCACTTCACGACTCTCTCTACAGAGAAGCCTTGCTGCTCCCCCTACCTCAGGACATTTTACAGAGTGACCATAAGTTTGATATATCTCAACAGTCCCATTATGCTCTAATAAGCTTTTATCCACTACCAGGACAGAATGGGGGAAGGCTTGCTTCTCCATGTCCACACGTCAGATGTCATCAACCTTAGTATGACATCACGTTTCGAAAGCTATTTGTTTAATTTTCAATGTCCATGTTTAAAGACCTATTTTCTTCTGTTGGTTTTAACCTTTTTCATTCTGTTCAATGTATGTGCATCTATAGTTTTATCTTGATTTAAGGAGTTTAATTTGAGTTTTATGTTTAACGTGATATCCCTTGGTTTTGAGTTTGATGCAAAGTTGGAGGTGGCACTGTGGCAGGAGCCATGAGCTGAGGTTGGTCTCCACAGAACCCTGATTGGCTGGCAGCATCCAGACCTGCCCACTCAGCCAAGCCCACCTATCTTCAAAAGACAAACGCAGACTCTGTTCTCCCTCGTACATCTCTTCCCTTTGTTCTCTTCTCTTTGCCTGGACTCCATACCTTACTTCTTAGCTCTTTCAGCTAAGCCACATGGCCTGAAGAGATGGCCATCGCTCTCTGACGCCATTGCTCGCTCTCTTAGCTTGACTGCTAACTGAGGAACTTATGATGAGGAATTAGGCTTTCACTCTGCAACTCTGCAACTCTTGAACGGAAGTTAGATTTTTCCTCCACATCTCAATTAGACAACTTTACTTTGGACATTATCTAACCTCCCTTCTTCGGCCTGAACCACCTGCAACCAACCTCACCACCAGCCATCTACACAGAGGAACCACTGAAAGCTGCGAACCCCAATGACAGGCTTCTCCCCGATTCCAACGACGCCAATACGGACCGACACCGTCTCAGCACTCCAGAACGGATCCAGACCCGAGCCCAGTCCACTGGTCGTAAGTTGCGGTTCTGAAAAAACCCATTTCCTCAGCAGGTAATTATTGGTCTTTGATGATGGTTGGTGAGTTATAAAGATTATTTCATCTAGGCCTTAAAAATAGTCCAAACCCTTAGATATGATTAAGGAACATTACAGTTTACTTAATACATGTTAATCCCACACACATACTTTCCTTTCCATACAACTCAGGTTGATCATCAAGCTCACAGCAACTCTGGATTATGTTATGTTTGTCTAGTCTGTCTTGTTCGTCATATGTTTTATTATTTCTCATATTTAGCCATGTATAACCTGTAGATTAGATAATAAATACCCCTTTTATTATCTGGCCGTTGTCTGTCTTGATTTCTGTGGTCATGATTCAGGTCAATTCAAATTAAAACTTACGACTATAACATTTGAGACTGATTGATTTATTGAGACTGATTAATTATTTTATCCTTTGAATTATCAACTCAACATCTAATGAGGTTTCCTTCTATACGTATAGTGTTACCAAAGTAAACTAGAAAATAGGAGGTGGTGCCTTGAGGTTCATTTTAAATTAATTACTAATTGTTCATATTAATATTGTCATATTTATTGCGGCTTCCTTTTCCTTTAGCCGCTGAGAGTGGCTGGGTACTTTTACTAATTCGTGACGTGCTTTGTCCTTTATCCTTTGGCCCGTGTACAGAGACGCTGGATCCTGATGTTGCTTTTAACTCATTTATTCTCACAACGTAACTCTGTAGATACAGACAGCTTGGATAGAACGGGTGGTATGTTGATTGAAAATAAACCGGGATGATAGCGGAAAAAACGACACAGAGTAAATTAAAACGAAAAGTGAAGCGAAATAAAGCGGTCAACAAAAAATTACAAACATTTACCACCAGGTGAAGGTGCACCTATGTAAACTTTTGCACCCGCCCTCACGTTTACTCACAACCACGCACACAAATACACACACACTTACACTCACACATATAAACATAGTGCTCTCCAAAACTGCATGTCTTCTACAATATTAATTCCATTAAACCGTTTTATCGCACTAGCACGTGAGAATTCCTTACAGAAATAATAAGGTGATTATTAAAACTAAAGAAAATTTTGTGACAGCAAAATTAGTCTATATTTTAATCAACAGTTTTTCCTGAGTATGAACCTGTGTCAAATACTGTAGCTTTAATCACCATTGCAGGACTCACAAGTCATTAATAACAAGACTTTTAATTGAATTGTGTTTTTTTTATTATTATTCACTATTGTTGCCTATTCATCCTCTGTCTATACATGTAGTGGTTTCATGAGTTGACAACATTTCACAAACTGCAAAATACTATACTCCAGTATCATTTAAAAAAGGGGGAATGTGATCTCAAGATTAGCCAAATGGCATATTATTTTAAAAGTTATGTTAATGTGAAAAAACTTACATTTCTGCCATTTGAATACATTTTTGCACCTGATCAATAATCATTCTGTAAATCTTTCCAGTAAATATGTGTACACTCCATAATGTAAATACATAATCTAAACTCAGTAATTTACTGTTTTTTTCTATTTTTTTTAGAACAGTCCAAAGACACTGATATCATGTGAAATGACTTGTTAGTTGCCAGCTGTGTTAGCCTGGTGATGCACTGCATCAGACCAGTGTGTTCCTTGCCTGTCACCTTGATGCATCTAGGATAAGCTCCAAGACCTGGAATATTCAGCAAGATGAAGGCAGGTAAGAGAACATATGTAATGGATGAGTGTATTAACATTAAAACTGGATGGTAATGTCAATGTTTTACAAAGCAGAGGGAAAGACTTTGCTATAAGTCTCAAGTTACAAGCAAATGAAATCAGATGCTGAATAAAATTAAACTGCTCGAGTCTTGTTGGTTTGAACTCACCTTACTGCTTGTATTTGTACAGTCATCCCTCCTAGCAGCACACATCATGAAAATAAAACTGCAAGTTGATTAACAGGTAAAAAATAAGGATTAAGCCAATATTTGCATGTGAAAATGCTGTTTTTGTTCATTTTCAGAGCTCATCCTGTTTAAACAGGGAGGAGTTTGCACTTTTCAGTGTAAATCTTTCAAATGGACAGTAGAAAGATGTCTCTAGAAAGGTCCTTAATATGAAATATCACTTGCCCTGTTGTCTGGCTTCAGCTGTCTCTGGGAACAAAGCAGGTGTTCCAGATATGTGCAAGTGAAGGAAACCTGACCCGTCCTCAACCCGGTGCTATGCATGATTGATGTTTTAACAGAGAGAGCAGAGTTCAGAGCAAAAGCAGGTCACAGGAGAACATCAAAGTAGTTCCAGCTCACTAGAAGTTTGCTCTTCATCGTTTTACTGTTTGAACTCAGTCCCAAAGCAAAATATATAGACTTTCTAGCTTGATAGATTTCACTTAGTCTCTCCTGAACTTTTTCTTCTTTAGAATTACTTCCCTGAACCCTGTGTTCCCAAATGTGGTGGGAGAAGGGCCTAACAAATAGACATACACCTAAGTGGCCATGCTTTGGAAATGTTCTGATTACCAAATGTCACAATTACAAGTTGAGTGGATAACCTTCAGATTAGCTGTGTCTGGAGGAGAAAACCTCCAGATAAAATGTTCCTTAACAATAGTAACAATAAATCATCTCATTTCAAAGACAAAAATGTTCCATTGCTATTAAACCCATTTTATGTTAGTGTGTATTTACTATGTTTACTAGTAAGATCAAAGAAACGAATGGATTTACTTTTAACTTCCACCCTTTTTTTTTTTAAATGCGACCCAGGCCACTTGGATATGTGGTCCTAAATCCAATACGTATCCGATCTTTTTTAATGTGACTTCAGTCTTAATGGCCAGGTCACATTAATCCAACCTGCACGTTCTTGATACAGTGTTTCAAAGAAGACTAATGTACGTACATAAAAGTTCTGCTCGTCTTTCAAAAATTATTTATAAATTCCTTATCCGTAAAGTTGCTCACATCAGTCTCCCACTACTCCTGACTGAGACTCCGTACCCACACATTTCTCTGTACAGATGTTGCTGCCACTGCTCCACAAAATCCCATATGTCTATTTTTTTGTAATTTCTGAAATGACAGTTTTTCCTGTCAAGGACGAGGAGACTGGTTTGTTGGATTGAGAAGAGGATAATTTAATAAATGAACATGGAGTGAGACAATATATGAAAGATAGACAGACAAGATACAAAGTTATAACCCGGGGAGAATCATTTAAGAGATCGGTTGTCACACAGAAACCTGAAAATAATTCTGCCAAGTCACTTAGAGACACTTTTGTTTAAACACTCTGATTGGGTGCGTCATAGTCTAGAGTCCCTATTCTGTTACAAACAAGATAGAGATGCATGTCCCGTCTAAACATTCTCCATTATGAGGACACAATTCAGACAGATGGCCTCCTAAGGTCATGACATTATCTTAGGAACATGATGGTCAGACCTTTAAGCCAGATATTAATTAGGAGTAAGGTAATTAAGCTAAGATATGAAATGGCCATAACATTTCCTTAAGAGGATGCCATTGAAAATGTGAAGATGTCACACACACTGTCACATCATTGTGTCTTCTGCACATACAGGACATTTTTAGTGTGCATAAGGAAGAGGTGTCAAACTGCATTCCTTAGGGGCCGCTGTTGAGATACTGTTTCTTCTTTTGTTGCATTTGGCTTGTCTGGAAGTGTCTTTATTGTATGCTAGAATAACAATAACAAAATCACCCATGAAAACATGTATTTATTATCTTTAAATGAATGTCTTTGGTAAAATAGTTCAGCTTAGTGCGTAACTTGTCCTAGATTTTCTTTAGCCTGGATCCACGTTTAGCAGGAATACCATTACCAGCTACTTTTAAATAGTAAAAACATTAGATAACATGGCAAATTGACAGTGTTTTTTGGCAGCTGAAGGCTCTGGATCATATTGTAAATATCTATTACAATGAAAAGATTATCTTCAGAATAAAACACCCAACACAAACATTTTTTTAAAAGTTTAAAATATGTAACTCCTTATAGATCCCAGGCAATCTGGATATAGGCCCATGTCATATAGCCTCATTCATAAATGAAATGGAGCATTACATTATTTCTGCATGCTTGGGATGACTACTTCAGATGAATATTTGAATTTTATGGGCATGGCAGTTTACAAGCTCTAAATAAAGTGAGAAAACATGACAAGAATATTTCTCTGATGTTTAAACATGTTCGTCTTGGTTTTATTTTCCTCTTTGATTGTCATATATATTATTCACCAAGGTTTTTACAAACATATAGCCTTAAAAACTCAGGATACTATGATGGATGTGTTCACAATTAAGTCCAATTTATAATCCCTTTTATTTGTAACTGTGGACATCTGTTTCAAATGTTCCCATTGCTTTTAAGTTAGCTGATCCCCTAGAGGGCAATGTTGAGTTTAGAGTTCACTTCTGCATTTTAACACTGGTTGGTGGCATATGTTACTGCTCTAAAGTTATTTACATCTATTAAAAAACAGCGGAAGAAGTAAAAGGGTACCTTTTATTTGGTTATGTTGTCTATAGACATTATATACTTACACACCACATTGACACACTGTGTCAATGACAGAGCTGCATCCAGATCCGGAATTATATCTGGGCTACAAACGATCTCCAGCAAATTAGAGGTGAAGGCTAACTAGATACCACGATGCAGCTGATGAGACACCTGCTTCCACATGCAGCAGTGCAGCACAAAGAGCCTCATAAGTACTCTGATTATTAGTGCAGGTTAGTTCATGAGGTATCTTTTATTTTGTACCGTATTTTCATGACCATAGGGCGCACTTAAAAGTCTAATGTGCTGTTGTTGTGTAACTTTGGGAAAGCGGATGTAGGAGACGACCACGAGAACCGTATAGAGTGAAGTAAATAACATGGAGAAACAGCTTAATAAAAAGAACTTTGAACTCTGTCATCTACCCATTCTGTTAGAGTGGACAGATGGGACACTCTCTCTGCAAGACATGCTGAGATTGTCATTAAGATGGATGTATCATCAGGTGGGAAAGAGAGGAAAAGCTGAGTGTCATCTGCATAGCAGTGGTAGGAAAAGCCATGAGAGCTTATGACTGCATCAAATGAAGATGTCTATAGCAAAAAAATAAAAAATAAAAAGAGGGCCGTTCATCGAGCCCTGAGGAACCCTGTGTTCAACACATGCAATTTGGATACGTTTCCTTGCCAGGATACTTTAAAGGATCTACCAGTGAGGTAGGACCTGAACCACAAGAGGGCAGAACCTGAGATGCCAAGCTCAGGTGGAGTGTGGAGAGGAGAATCTTGTGGTTGACAAAAGTAACTGACAGGTCCAGCAGAAAAGCTTTAGTAATTCGTAAAAGTCAAGTTCATTCTTGCAAAACCGGACAGGCAATTAATTTTCATCTTCCATCATATGAAAATATCAATTTCAATTTTCGCTTAGATACTGTGGCGCTAAATTATGGAATGAATAGAGAAATTTTATGAAATCGCCATCAATACCACACAACAAAAATAATCTTAATGTTTTTGCTTTCAAATTATCATTTGTAATGCTAAAAATGGACATTTAGGATGTTAAATTGTAGAATGGATTGGTTAGCAAATTATCAAAGAAATTTGTTTTGGAGAGTGGCTTTTAGCATAAGGTTTCTGCTACACACCGTCACGTTTAAATGTGTACTTGTGTTTTTTATGATGTGAAAATAATTTAATAAAATGGTTGCATAATTAAAGGATAGCTAGACTAACTATAAGATGTTTTTTAAAAAAGGAAAGTTTCAAACTTGATCTGAAAAGTTAGAGAGGGAGTGTACCTCTGGTACCCACACAGGGAGCTGGTTCATTAAGAGACGGGACTGATAGCCAAAGGCTCTTCCTCCCATCATGCCCTCAGAGACTCTGGGCTTACAAGTAGACCTGCAGTCTGAGAGTGAAGTGCTCTGTTTGGAATACATAGAACTATTCATATGTTGGTGCATTGGGCCATAATGTAAACATATCCAAACCCCCCAAAATGTAGGGTTCAATCTTCAGCATAGGTTGACATTTACTTAATAAAGTTTAGAAAACTGCAAACAAGAATCACAAACAAAAAAAAACAAACAAAACAAACTATTTTCCCCATTCTACTGGTGTAATCTTACTCCTCCCATGAGAGCTGCCTATTCCTCAGCAACAGACTGCTTTCTGCCTGCAATAGCTTATCTCCCTTGTGATTTCCCACAGAACTTGATCACAAGGAAACTTCTCTTTCCATAATAAAGTGAATTTATCAGATGCACATTACCAGAGATTTTACTTTCCCACATAAGTTTTACAACTATATGACATTGCAGCTGTTCAGTTCTTGGTCAGTTCTCTCATTCAAATATTTTTTTTTACTTCTTGATATTAAAAATCATAGTGTAAATTCTTGAAGGGAAGATATGCCCAAATAGAAAACAATTTAATTATTCAGAGCAAATATCTCCATAAGTAGATGCCATAACAGTTTACATGCAACATTAAAACATTAAAACATTAAAAACATTAAAAATTAAACATTAAAAATGCAGATATTTTATATTATTTTATATTTAATATTTTTTGTGTAATTTTGCATGAACAATAACTTTTATAATAATATATACTATTTTATATATTATATAAATACAATTATAATAGAGTAAAATAAGCTTTACATTTCTAAATGCAACTTAAACAACGTTTAAAAAATGAATAAATTTAACAACCTCTGAAATCTGCCTTTCATTGTTTTAATGAAAAAAATAAAATGAAAGATAAAAAAAAAGAAATTCAGTCTTGACTCAGAATGCCAGGTGTAAGTGTGTAATGTTTTTTTTCCAAATCTTTTTTATTGAGATTTTTACAACATGTCAGCAAGTATTGACAATAAATCAAGTAGAGCGAGAGTAACAGCTTA
>JBAMHX010000021.1:19134544-19149880 GCA_037177515.1 Pseudomugil tenellus
ATATATATATATATATATATATGCAAAATTCTATTTCTTTTTTTTATTAAATTGCAGGTATCTCTTTTGGAAAATTTGAAATGTGTTGCATTTTGCTCAACGGCAGTTGAAAGAAAGGTGAAATTGCTAAATTATATCCAGCAATTATTGTTCTCATACTTAATCACATCACAGTTAGAATAATGAACCCTGGGTCCCATTGAAACAAATACATGATTTTGTATTTCTAATAAACTGAATGAAACTGTAAAACCTCTGCTACTTTTATCATGTGATGTGGGTTGTAAATAACACATTATCCTACTTAAAGTAGTAAAGAACTGCGCTAAGAAGGATCCTGCTCAGCAAACCATCCACCGCATTCAGACCACATGTCATGAACAGCGCATGAAAGGCTTTTGTAAGATGTGTTACTGAAAGACCAGTCAATAGGAGTCAGAATCTCTCCATTTCTGGATGGCAGCTGAGCTTTGGAGAGGGACGGCCCCCTCCACAGGACTCCATCTATCACGTCCCCACGGTACAGTTGCTAGATGGAAGTCACTGCTGAATAAAGGGCATTTGACACCTTGCCTAGAGCCTGCCAAATGGGACCTAAAGGACTCCAACAGGATGGGGAGTAAACATTCATTGGTCTTCTGAGACAAAAATTTAATTACTTGGACTGAACGCAGAGCTCTACAGCTGGAAAAGAAAGACAAAAAACAAAAACTGTGCACATAGCATACTTAATCTCAACCCACTACTCAGACCTTGTAATGGCAGCAGGATACAAGGGTTTAGAAGAAGATTCTGCATGGGCTATGAATAAGTACTTGAGTTCCTACTAATAAACATCTTAAAGTGGATCTGATCTTAAGATCAGTTTGGTGATACTATCAGGGATTTCATGAGCATCAGTAAAAACAACGGGTGAGTTGATGACAAGTGGCTCTTACTATTGTTGTGCTCAAATCAACACTCAACATTATTGGTCTGAATTACTGATAATTTATTTATATCCACAATGAAAAAAATAAATGAATGTAAAAAATTTTTAAAAATTAAACACAAACAGTCACCATTATAACCTTGATAAATATGAGGAGTTAATGTTTGAAAATGCCTTGAAGCTTATATTCCATGTGGTGGCAGATCTGTATTATGTAAATTCTCGTTTATATCATTTTGAATTATTTAACAAGTTTTAAATGGCCTTTTTAAATTAGTCCATAATTATGTGTTACATAGCTACAAGATGTTCAGCAACATTACAAACAGATTCTCAAACATAAACTATTGCAAAATCTCTGAAAACGTAAATTTTATAATGAAATGATACTATTTCTTTTTTTAAAAGAGAGTCATTCATCGATTTGTATATCATCACCATAGTTAAATATTTTTTGCTGATCACAAGAATGTGATCAGCACATCATTTTATATATTAAAAGATATTAAATTTTATATATTAAAATGAAAAAAATACACAGAAAAAAGGAAGAAAACCACCACATTGCTCAAGAAGCTTAACATGCAGCATGGTATTAACAAGGGAGCAAAAAATAAGGTGGGTAATCTCTTCCCATTATGATATGATGCATTATTTTTCTGCAGATGCAGCAGCTTGTTTTCTGTTAGGCTTATAGTAAATTTGCTGAAAATACCTCTTTGAATGTTGGCATGTCCACTCAGCCACAAAAATAAGATCATCATATTTTACCTGCTGAGAAAAAATACATTGTTTACTCATTAATATTATGGTCTCTTTGCAAGTTATACACGTCAGCTCAGTTGTTGGAAAAACATAACGTATTATGATCAAAGCAAAATAAGTCTATGAGATATGCTATTTTGTTCAGGTTAATAGATTGGTAAACAGCCTATGATTTAAATTAAATGTGAACTTTATCCTGTTAAGTGAATATCCAGATGTGTTGCCCTTCTATTCACACTATCAGTTTAAGAAGACACCACTCTTTATGAATTTATTGAAGGACATCTCATGTTTCCCCCACCCACCTCTTTGGCAGGGGATGTAATTGTTAGCTGAGGAGTGATTAAAAGTGGCAAGACATATGAAAACCTTACTAATGACTCCATAAACCTTCCATACTTGCACTATCAGCTACTCACCCAAGTGGAAGGGGCTCATTGTGCTGTACTGTGAGCTGAAGAGTTGGTGAAACGGTCACACCACTGCCCTGGAGACAGGAATGGTTTTAATAATTGTAAACTGAGCTCTTCCAAACAGAAAGTGTGGATGTGTGTGGATTAAACTAAATCCCCCTGCCTATAAGCTGTCTTGTTTACTTAAACTGAAAGTTAATCACCTAATATAGTTTTTCCTTTTCTGTCAAATATCAGGAGGCTTTAATGTGAATTCTCTAGAACTGCTTACAGCTCAGTCAACCTAAGTATGGCCTGCAGTGTCTTATACTGTACCAATGTGGTGTTATTGCAGTTTGTGAGATACCTACATTAGTATATACCACAATAATCGTAGTTCCAGAATAAATTCTTTAAAAAAGTAAATCCCTCAGTCTTCGACTGCTCCTAATTCTTAAGAGAATAATAAAAGTTTTAATCAAATCATACATTGTGTTTTTCCATTGTTGTTCGCTTTTCTGTCTGCTCCTTTTTACTACTACTTAAAGTTTTACTTTTTACCCGACAACTAGTGGTTGGGATCAGAATTAATTAACCTTCTTTCTCCCGTAGCTGCACATGTGATGGGTGGGTGCTCTCTGGGTCTCCTGGCGGCTCCCCGGTGGAGGTGGCTGCGGGCTCTTGTGGTGGGGACGGTTGCGTTTGGTAGGGCCTGCTGCGGGGGCCCGGGGGAATGGGAGGTGCCTAGTGCCAACAGCGACTCATATTCAGGGGGGGTATGCTGGGAGGGAGTGAGTAGTTGGGAGGGTGGAGAGAATGAGGGAATAAGTGGGTGTGAGTAAAGGGGATGCCGGGTGGAGAGGGGAGGAGGTGTTGGTGTGAATGGGTCACTGTACGGATGTGGGTGTGTGTGGAGGGGCGGGGGAGCGTGTGGAGCGTGTGGAGCTATGGATGGGGGCACTGGGTGTGAGTACGAATGTGTAGGTGTGATGAAATGTGTGTCTACCTGGGGGCATCTCATGCGCTGGGGGGTGGGCTGGCTCCCGTCGGGCGGCAGGCTTGGGGTCCTGGACGTCCGCTGGCATTGGTGGGCTCCTTGGCCTGTGGGGGTGGGTTGCCTCCGGGCTCTTGGGGCCCTGGGCCTGCGCTCTGCCCGCCTTGGGCATCCGGCGGGATCCGCGATTGCCGACCTAGGCCTGCCGGGGTCCGCTCCCCCGGGCTCTGGCTGGGACCTCCCTCTTCCGCCTCCTTGGTGGACGGTGGGCTGGTTCTCGGCTGGGGTCTTTGTTTGGAACTGGCCACCGTGTGTCTGGGTCTCGGGGTTCTCTTGGCCGACCTCTGAACTTCTGAGTGATGGGGGCTGCCTGAGAATGTTCACTTTCCTGCGAGCACTTTTCATCTCGTGCGTTCTACATGATGACACAGTCACCAAGATTTCTTTTAGATTGTTTAGTAACAGTCATTCTTACTCTGCGGAAGCTCATGAGATCCTTTGGTAGCTCCAGAGATCCATTGTGCATACCCCTGTTTAATCCTCTTAACGTCTGATAGCTCAACTGACTGTTAAGAGGTTGTGAGTAACCAGAACTGTTTGCAGTTTTATTTTTGCTTGCTTGCAAAGGAAATAGTTATCTAGGTTTAGATCACAACATTCCTAAAGCTTGTTACATACTCCACGAGAAGCGAGAACTGAGTTCTTGTTCCTGAGGTCGCAAGAACAAAAAAAAAAAGTTCTTGTTCGGCATGGCATTCACCCTGTCGAAGTGTTCATTCGGCCCACCCACTCTAGCATGCTTTATGTGCACATCCAGCCACTGCAGAGACAGTCAAAGAGGCCGCAGAGTCTAGAGTTCAAGCTCGGGGGGTTGGCCTGGCAGGCCGCAGAACAAGGAAGCCAGGCTCGGGAGGCCAGCCCGGGGGCCACAGGGTCAGGAGGCTGGGCTCGGGAGGCTGGCCCGGGCGCCGCAGGGTCAGGAGGTCCGGATCCGGCGAGCGGCCCGAAGGCCGAAGAGACAGGGGGTCCGGAGGTGCAGGAAGAGGAGCGTCCCGGCCTGGAAACTCCCCGGAGAAGGGAACCACCGGTGGCGGAGGAGCGTCCCGGCCTGGGACCTCCCCGGAGATGGGAACCACCAGCAGCGAAGGAAGCGTCCCGGCCTGGGACCCCCCCGGAGACGGGAAGCACCAGTGGCAGAGGAGCATCCAGGCCTGGGACCTTTTCTACCGGCAGAGCCTGACGGGACCAGGGCTGGTTCGCAGGCGGCAGCGACGTGGACCAAAAAGGGGTTGGCCAGATGGCCAGCCTGGAAGCCCAGAAAGGCGAAGCGTCCTCTGACTCCGAGTCAGACTCCGGGCCCACTCCAGGGGGTGGTATCCACCACTCGTAGGGGCCGACAGTGATGGTAGCTTCTTTCCTGCGTCTTCCGCCCCGGGAAGGTCTCCGTCCTCCAGATCGTGAAGGAGGGCATCTGAAAGGCTCAGTGTCCTGATCCAGACACCTGGCCATGTTCCTCTCTGCATTTCTGCGGCAGTACTCGAACAGGAAAATTTTCTCAACTGCTGGTTCCTGTCTTGGCGGGATCATTCTGTTGTGATGCGGATAGGTGGTGGACCCAAAAGCAGGTGAGGAGGAGAAGCAGGAGGCAGCCAGGATTAAGATTAACAGGTTTATTAACAACACTGACACTAAGACTAACTAATTTAATGATCCCGCAACTAAACAGACAAACCAAACAGGAAACCAAACCAACAAAACCCATCAACCCTAATGTAATGTGAATACAGTTGATACGGTCACTTTAAGAGATGCCAGCGCAAGGTATGCTGGGAGATGCTGTACAGGAGGTAAAATAAACCCAGGACTTGAGAGCAACCACGGGTGTGTGCCTCCTTTCTTATGTCACGGACATTACACCTAACAACATCACTTAAACTTTAGTGCCCTCCCTTGGCTAAAGCGGCCAGTAGTTTGAGTGCAGCCGCTTCTCTAACCCCCTTGTCAACACTGCTCAGGGAAAAGTCTCGTCTGGCGGGGCGGTGACGGAGAGAACCGAGAGCGAGCCGAGCTGAAAGTGGAGCTTTGTTGTAATGTGGCTCACTTCTGATCGGTGAGTCATGGGTTCAATTCCCGCTCCGTCTGAAATCTTCATGCCAATGTGTCCTTGAACAAGACACTGAGCCCTAGTTGCTCCTGGTGGCCAGGCTAGCACCGGGGTGTATGGCAGCTCTACCGCCATCAGTGAATGTGTGCGTGAATGGGTGGATTGCAGAGATAAAAGTAAAGCGCTATGTAAATGAACACCATTTATTGCTAAACCTGTGTTTGTTACAGCAGCTAAAAGTAGCAAAGAAAAAACTTTGCATAATGTATTTTTCCTCTTTCTGTGGCAAAGTGAAGATAGTTTAGTTGAAACATGCAACCACACATATGCACACCATCTTTTCCCTATTTCATTACATATGAGCAGCAGAGCACAGCCTAGCTTGTGCTGTTGTTTCTCTCCTTCACAAACCAAAACCAGGATTAGAACCAGAATCTGTTAGGGTTTATGGGTTTTGTTAGTTTTGTTTCCGTTTTTGTTTTGTAGACTTCCTCGTTTCCTGTTTGCTTTGTGTTTCTGTTCAACTTTATGTTCTGTTCATTGGTTTAACCTGTCTTAATTATGTTCACCGGTTCCTCCTTTGTTCCCATGTATTTAAGTCCCTTGGTTTGTCTGTTTAATTGCTGGTTCATTAGATTCATTTGTGGTGAGTTCTTGTGTAGTTCTTTTTGGTAATTCTGTGAATAAATCCAGTTCCGGCTGTTTCCTGTTTGTCCTCCTCACCTGCGTTTGGGTCCACCACATCCCTGCGCCGTGACAGAATGAGACTTCAGTCCTGGGAAAAGAGCCACTGTAAAACGTCAGCAGGACCTTGGTGAACGGTTGGTATGTTATTTATGTTGAACTTTTTATCTTTCACACAAACTGTAACAATTAGCAAAGGCTAACAGTGTACAGCTGTGATGCTAGCTACATTGTCCTTGCACATATTTTCATGTTTGGGTAAAGTTTACACAATAAACGCTTACCTTGTGAAACTAATCCTGCTTTCATGCTAAATGTGTTCAAAATATTTTGTAGTAAAAGTATCAGGTGGCTGTCAGGTCCAACTGCAGAAATCTAGAACTTTAGCCATATTTCTTTTATAAAAGATGCATTGCAATTTTGTGCCACTTGATATAAGCTTTTTAGGATGAGACGGATTGTGTGCAATCAAGAATCACTGGAAGCAAAGACCAGTTTAAGCATCTTTGTAGTCTTGACACTTCGTGCCATAACAATGCAGTCTTTTTTATGATAATTGTTTTAATTCACAAAGTTGCTGTGCTTAGTATTCCTGTCTCTGACAACCACGCATTCATTGTTATTGAGTTCTGTTAATCACAAAATAATTATTAGCTAGAAAGGGGAACAATGCAGCTGTGTTGGTTTTCTGGCTCATGTGTTGGACTGAAAGAAAGATAAGATATTTCATGAGGTGCAAATGAAAATTACAAAACTCATGGGCTGTGTCTAAAAATTCAGCAAGCTAACTTCATTAGCGATCTAAGCAACTCCACATCCCAAACTGATGTCTTTCAAATAGGTTTTTTATTCATTTATGTACTTGCTTTAACATTTACTTTTATAATTTCAATTATTTCTGAGTACTCAAACTTTCTCAGTACATAACTTTTCCGATGTTTTTCTTTTTTGTGTTTGCCAAGACTTAGAGACAACATACTTTCTATAGATCTGCTACATGATGTGAATGCACTTACAACACCTACTAGTACATATCTCCATAGCAAATATGGAAGGAGACTAACACTGGAGCAACTGCAGAAAAGTACAATAAAACAAGACATTGCTAAAGAATGCAATCTACTCCTAGATGGTGAATCTAGAGATGGGTCAAATGCGTGAAGAAGCTGTTATAGAGTAGTGAGCATCCAGAGGGGTTTTTACATCATTGGCTTGTAGAGGATTTTCATATATTAACTTAATTATTTTGTAGTCTCTGCATTTTGGAATCGTAGTATTTAAAGTAAGAAAAAAGCACACTATAATAAAAAAAATTCCTTCAGGGGTTTCTCTTCAGTTTGTCCCCAGTCTGAGGAATCATTTGATCTACCACAAGTCAGTGTTAAATTTCATTCAGTTGAAAATGCCACACAAGGGTAAATATTTTGGAATGATTCCTATGTATCAAACAATAGCTTGGTAAATTTTTCAGTTAGCAAAGTGGAGGAAAATATTTTTTTAATGCCCCAGATGGTGTTAAGCCTGCAGTGTAAGATGTCAGAAATGCTAAGACAGTAATGCATGAACATCACATTCGCCATTTGGTTTCTACCTTGCTGTCGGTGCTCTGCATGCTGTCATATGACGTTTAATGCTAGGAGAGTTTTCCACTCTGCAATCAGAATGCAACTACTCTCTTTGATCAATAATCTAATGATTGACCGTGGCACTGTAACCCAGAGGGCAGCACTGAATCCTCAAGGGGCCCACGGCCTTGTTTATCACTTTCACTTAAACACTGGGATATTCATTGGTGTTAAAAATGGAGGAGTGGAAGAAGAAGCCGGGCCTTTTTGCTTCTGTGCAACGCTGCACAGAAATGAGATTGGGCTATAATGGATGTGAGAGGATTAAATAAAAGTGAAGATATATTGCTGTAGGGGGCGGCTCATTTAGTTAATTAGCTATCAGTGGAACAGCTTTCAATTCTCCAAGCTTTTATTTTACTTGTAAAGTTTACCGATGGCTAAACACAACAGGTATGTTCCATCAAGAGTTCTTCACCATTTGGTTTTGTTCTGTTCCTTAACTACTGTACATGATATTTAAGGAGCTGCTGACAGTTTTCCCCCATTGGTAAAGCAGAAAAAGGCTTTCTTGTGTAAGTTTATGCACAAAAGAAGGAAATGTCGACCTAAAATAACTTCAGTCATTTGGGTTCAACATGCTGCAGACTGAGTACGCTTTGCTCAAATACTTCGTCTCATTTTGTGAATTGTATCAAGTTTAAAATCAGCGTTTTCCTTTAATACGTGAAAGCCAAGTACTGACTCAATGTAATACAGTGTACTTATTTCCAAAGAACTACACAGACTACTTGAAGATTGAAGTGTTATTGCTGAGCTGAATCACACTAAGACTGAACAGATTATATATTTAATAACTTCAAATGAACTCTTTAGTCCAATTCTTTTCTTCTAAACCATGTTTCTGGGTCGTTGCTAAGAAGCTGGAGAAACTGGGCAAGTAGTCACAAGTTCTTTGAAGCAGTTCTGTGAGAATGACGGACATATTTCATCATTGGGTGACTCAGAACAGATGCAATTTCATTTGATAACTGTTTGGATTCTAGAAATCCTCTCCTTTCCTTCATCACTTAAGTGAGGTAATTTTTTTTTTCTTTTGGCTGAAATAGCGCTCTGATTTGGCAGAGACCTCTATGGCACCAAGGCAGTTTTGATGAGATTTACAAAGCTTTTAAAATCAAAACTCCTCTGCTAAAGCTGTTTACCCTGGAAGTGCTACATTAATTTGGTCAAAGGAGCTGGAAGCTTTTTAGCATGCAAGGTAAATGTTCTAAAATGTGTCTTTCCTCCACAGGACAGCCAAAGGCATTCAATCAACATCCCCCGCCCCCCCCCCCCCCAACCCAAATCTGGCAGTCAGTGAGAAAGGAAAAATATTAATTTGAAAATAAAAGGTACAACCATTAGATCAGCACATGGCAGTATGTTGTGTCAAAAGAAGCAGACTAAAGGAGGTAATTTTGCAGCTATCAGAGCTGTGGTCTTCAGATATTTTTTTACCTTGTAGTAGCCGGGGGGCTTGCCACCCTTCATAGTTAGGCTGCCATAGGGTTGAAGGCTGAGGGAAGTCCCATGATGCACTGAGCACTTCCTTTTCAATTTTCTGCCCATTATCCTCATTATAATGTTTTAATAAATGACAGTATTGACATCATTAACTTATTTCTCCTTTTTCTGCAGATCTTCCTGTATAAGAATTGCAGTGTTTAATGATCTGTCTTTCCTGTCCTCTCCACCCCCAGACAGAAGGCTGGCTTCCTTGAGCTGGATTCTGCTGAAGGTTTTCTTGTTAAAAGAGAGCTTTTTCCTTTCGACTGTCACCTCATGCAGCTCAGACTGGGCGATTGGATCAAACTCAAAATTTGATGCCATCTTTTCCTTAACTAGACTTTTTATAATGAATTGGCTTGAATCATGTGTCTGTAAAGTTTCCTGAGATTATGTAGTTGTGAAGTGGTGCTATACAAATAAAGCTGAATAGAACTAAATATAAAGCTGCATTATTTCCTTCTTAGTGTTTTCATGGATAAGTCGGTAGCCAATTATTTTATAGACAACCCAACAGACAGTGCATCCACACTTTCTATATATGCTCAATATAAAGTCATCCAGAAGCAACTACAGTAAGCTGACACATTTCATTGATAATTATTTGTAGCCATGGAAATAAGTACATTCATTATCATAATACTTTCACACGCAAACCTTTGTCATTATAGGAAAAGCAATTTCTTCATGCCAATGACCAAAACCTATTTAAGGAAAATCCACATATGATATCTATTATGAACTGGCTCAAACTGATGTGTCTACAAAGTGTTTTGAGATGACATTGTTGTAAAGTGGTGCTAAACAAACAAAGCAGAATTGAATTATGTAGTTTTTCCATAGAAAGAGTTTCTATCACTGTTTAATGAAAAGCAAAGTCTTGTGTTGGCTTTACAGAATTTGTATTATTTTATTTATTACCTTTCTAAAGGTATGGTAGAGAATAAATGAAGGACAAAATAAGCAAAATGTAAAATTCCACAAGAGCATGCCACCTGGTCCTTTTCCTTCTCTTGTTTCCATCCATTTCATCTCTATTTCTCAGGCTCTTGGTGCCAATTAAATGTGCCTTCTCACTGCTTCATCCAATATATCTGACAATGTAGTCCCATAAGAAGGGGCTTCTTGTATGATAATTATGGCTCTATTATTCAACAACCAATGTCACATTTCAGCAAAGATGATGTTAAAGAAAAGTGGAGTTTATAACACTCCACCTTGCGTATTATGTTGTGCTTATTACCTGCTGTCAGGACTCCCAGCTGTCAGTAACATTCTCATGTCATTTTTTTACCATTTTTTACCATACACCCTCATCTGGACAAAGCCAATGGCATTCATTTCCCCAGTTCAGTTCCCCAGTTGTTACAGGAAATATGAGCAAAGGCCTCCACATAGAAGCATATTATCACCATGTCTCTTCATGCTATAGACCTTCAATCCAACTACAGAAGTCACAAGACTGTTAGGACGTATACAGATGACTGAGTTGACAGAGTTGATTGGGTCTCTGGTGGACATGTGATTGTGGACAAAGATTTAGAGGATCAATTTGTGGCGTTATGTGGAGCCAAACTGGACAAGCTGACAAACTGAACTATTACTGTGCTCAGTAGCCTCTTTACTTCTGGACAACATGATTAAACAATGGGGTTGTCTTTAGAAGCTTATATAACTCTGTTCCAAATGAACAGAAACAGAAGGTTATTTCCGCCCATCACAATAGCCTTACACAAAGACTCTATAATGAATTTCTGTTCTTAGCAGGCAAAAACAGATTATGTTTATGTCCCCAAATCCTGTTGGAATTAATGGACTCCAGATCAGCTGCTGGCTTCTGGAAGGATTGTGGTAAGCTGCTGTTATGTTTCCTTTAGGTAAAATAAATAAATAGGTTCAGCTGTTTCAAATGTTGTCAAATGTCACTGCACACATATACTACCAGTCAAAAGTTTGTCCAAACTTCGGAGTTGTACAGTACGGCAGGGCGGTGCAGTTTGAAGGTACACTATGCAACACTGCTCCCATTATTTAGTTTGTTTGATATGTCTCCTTATGCATCTACAAGCTCTTTGAAAAGACCAACATATGTATGTGAAGGATACAGAAGACGAGCAGAAGGATCTATTGTTGGCTTTTGTCACTGAAAACCACATGACATCAATTTAGTTAATTGTCTTTTGTAGAAACCAAATTCTGGAAGATGGGATAGTAAAAAATTGATGGCTTAAATATTTGTCTGTACTTGCATTTTGCACAAGTGAAAGTTGGCTTTTTATCTGTTGCATGTTTTTCTCTTAACTAAAAGTGATAGTTGTGAAGAGGTTGAGTGTATGTCCCAATGCCCGGTGGTGTGGTGGTTAGTAGTGGTGCCTCACAGTGAGACAATTCCTGATTGAAATCATGCAGATTTCACAAACATGTCCTGACACATGGAGTAGGTCACGCGATGCAAAACACGTTACTGAGGTAGACTTTATGAAATAGACTTCAGTCCGAAAATGAACCAAATCACACTCACTTCTTATTTCTTATGTGCTCTAATTTCTTACAGTTTCTAATTTACTGTTAAGTGCTGGGAAATGAGGTCCATGCCCACATAAACAGATGTATTAACATCTCTGCATTTATCTACTGTTTTAGTTGTACTATAGAAAACTGACTAATGTAGACTAAAAAGAACAGAAATAAAATTTTCTCAGTGAATACTTTACATAATCACTTTGCTGCAACAGTGAAGCCAGAAGTTTAGTGAGAAACAGCTTTAAAAGCTATGAAAGACTGTTTGTGTAGCTGTCTGCTCCAAGGCCAAAAAATATAAAGTTAAACTTATATCACAGGTGCACAAGCTGGCTAACAAGCGTTACTTCTTTCTCATCCTTTTAAAGCTGTCAACATAGATATGTTATCATTTAGTACTCTGCTTTTTGTTCATTTCTACCCATCCATCTTGCAGTTTGCAGTTTGCCATTTCTATAACAATCCTAATGTTGTTACATGTGCAGGTTATTTTCATGCCTGTGACAGATAAAGTCTGTGGCTTTTACTGGAGTCCGTCCAGATATGATTCAAGGTAGCACAATTTAGTAAAACATTCACTTCAAAAACAATGTTTAATGCTGAAATAAAGACAAAGACAGCTCAGTTGTTTTAAAAGTTCTAAGAATACCATGGCCACTAATTAGCAGACTTATTTTAACACATCCATGCTCTAGAGTATCATAGGGTGACTAAACCAGATCTACACCAAAATAATTGTTTGTGGTTTGGAACATTGCCAACCAATAGAGCCCAATAGAGCCCACTAAAGCTCTTGGAGGCTTTGAGACAGTCTAATCTTATCCTTTTTGTGATGTTGCTTACATTTAACCCTAAGGAGCTCCCTTGGTCCCGTTTGATAACACCGTGACAGCTAGAATAAAGAAAACACCAGCGCCAAACCAGTAACTACACCATCCACCTCATGCAGTGTCCTGATAGACTGCACGTCTGCACTACACTGGCCTTATCAGAATGCTTCAGCCAGCCCTCGAAGGCTTGCTAAACATGTATTATAGAATATTCCCGACAGAGTTGGTACACATGGGAGCACACACTTGCTCCAAACCAACTTTCACCACCAATATACATTCATGTGGTGGTAGTTTTCTAATTTGCATTTAGATTCAAGATTTTTTTTTCTTAAATACTTAGGATTCCTCCCTCTTGCCTCTCATGCTGAGCAAAGTTTAACCCAGGGAGAGCATGTGTGATGATAAGTTAAGGAAGTTTAGGTGTCAAATTTAAAGGCTTCCTCCTCATTATATAACCCTCCACCCCGAGCTTAGGCAAGTTGGATACTTCCTACTTCCAAACATGCTGACTTAAAGCTGTCTAAGAGTGCATTTTCAAACAGTAGAAAAATGCACCTTTTGTTTTGCAGACAGTCCTTTTTTAGTGGTTGCTTCTAGGCAAAATACTTTTGGGCCAGTAAGAATAAAATGATGATACCTGAGGTTGCTCTTCTTGCTAAAGCATTGCTGTACTGTTAATCTTGTGTTTGTTACTGTAAGTAAAAAGTGCAATTATGGTTTAAAATCCTCATATGTTTTTGTCCGGTAATACATGTTTAAAGATACAATCTTTAAAAACTATGTCGACTCAATGGAAGCTCCATCCAAAATGCAACAGCTAATTAGAATATCCATCCATTTTCTACCGCTTATTCCCAAACGGGGTCGCAGGGGGGCTGGGGCCAATCCCAGCTACACAGGGGGTACACCCTGGACAGGTCGCCAGCCTATCACAGGGCCAACATACACAGACAAACAACCCCACACACTCATACCTATGGGCAATTTAGAGTCTCCAATCAGCCTGTCCCTAAACTGCATGTCTTTGGACTGTGGGAGGAAGCCGGAGAACCCGGTGAGAACCCACGCTAACACGGGGAGAACATGCAAATCCAC
The DNA here is from genome assembly GCA_037177515.1 of Pseudomugil tenellus. NCBI lineage: Eukaryota > Metazoa > Chordata > Actinopteri > Atheriniformes > Pseudomugilidae > Pseudomugil > Pseudomugil tenellus. The sequence continues at coordinate 19,147,976 of JBAMHX010000021.1, forward strand.
ACAGATAGGCCACCACCCAAACCGGGGATTGAACCGGCAACCTGTTGCCGTGAGGCTGCAGTGCTAACTTTGATTACTTTAATGAGTTCTATGAGCAAAAATAAGGAAACTAAAAAATCATGCCATAGCTTGTGTTGAGAAATTTAGATCAGATTTTTAGCCTCTTCCAGTTCTTTGAATGAGCTTATGTTCAGCAGTATTAATCTTGTTCTCTGACTCCATCCATCCCTCCTGATCCCTTCATCGTGCAAACTTTTTTCCCCAACTGTCCTTAGATTTTTTATTTCTGTCTGATTGCTTTGTTAAATAATCAAAGGTTTAGGCAAATATACCATTTACATTAAGAAAGATATTAAAACTATGTGTTTTTTTCACTCAGCTTGTTGTAATTAAGCAGGAACTTCAGTGCTGCATTTTCTGCTAAAATAAAATTCTGTATGCATGTAGATATGAATGGTTTTAATTAATAGCTTTAAAAAAAAGAAACATGTGACTCTCCACTTAGTTACCTTAGTCCTAAACTCCACATTTACAAGGAACTTCCAACTTTGACCAGTCAGTAAAATTCCTGCCAGTAAATTTTCCTGGCTACTAGAGGCCAATAGCTTGAGCTACAGAGATCCAAGTCCATCAAGGAAAGAACGGCTTCATACAGCCGTGCCTGCAGGCAAGGATAATTCCAGCACTGATTTCAATCTTTGACTCAAATCCTGGCCCTGTTTGAAGATGCATGCCCTCTTACTGCGCACACATTTTCTCTAGGTTGCAGGTGTCTGGTCATGATACCGCCATAGGAATGCAAACATAGATAAAATGAATTATTACCCACCATTTGATTGAACTGTCAGCTCCAACACTTCCTCCCTCTTGCTTTTTTTGACAAACCAACAATTGACTCTAGCTTCTATAACCTCTGGAATATAATAAAAAAGGTTGATTCCTGTGTCCTCTATTATCTATTTATTATGAAAACATGATTTAAGAACCTTGCTGTTAATCTGCAATAATAAATGTGTCATTTTTTGCATGATCCCTTAGAACACATAAAAAACTGGGAGATTTAAAATATTTTGTGCAATGCAAAGAATGTGGCATTGAATGGCTTATTGAGGTTTAGTTTAGCTATTTACAAGATCACCAGCCAGACTTTGCTTTTAAAAAAACACTAAGTATTTGTCTTATTGTTGTTTTCCACAAATTGTGCAATGAGTTAAAATATATTAATGCATGTGCAGGTAATCCAACAGCTCAGTCTTACTTCAATCGAATAGATGAGCTGAAGTTATATACACATAACTAAACTTTTGATTTCCTGCAGCTCTGATGCTAGACAGTTCCATTTCATATTCTATTTCAGTGCAGACCTGGTGCTCCCCTTTTTCCATCCATTTATCTGTAAACATCATGGTAAATATGGAGCCCCACTAAAAGAAAATTGATTTTTACAATCTGCTGCAGTTTTATGCTGCAGGCTCCAAAGTACAAAGTGGAATAGCTCAGTCATTTTGTGCTTTATCCCATGTAATTCACACATGCAAATGATGTGCATTGCTTGAAGTTGGTGTCTGATGCAAGTGTTGGCATTCATCAACTCTATGTTTCTCTTGACTTCTATGGAATTAGAATTTTAAAAGACAAATATAATTTTATTATGGACATTTATATTCTGATCATTTCATCATCATATGCATTTATCTTCATATCAATACCATTTTGTTTGCTGTGGTGCCGAAGACAAAAAAATTAAAACTGAGAGAGAACAACTCCAGAACGTTAGCATTTATACCGTGTTTATGTATATGTACTTTCAGTACTTCAGGAACTTTGCAGTTATTCTTGACCAGGATTTGTCCTTTGGCTGCATTTAAAACAAGTTTCTAGAACCGCTTTCTTCCATCTACGTAA
>JBAMHX010000021.1:19156578-19167928 GCA_037177515.1 Pseudomugil tenellus
TGCGTTAGCATGCTTACCTTCGCGTGGATTTCTGGATGACTGGTCTGCAAATGTCGCTTCAAGTTTGTAGTATTTTTCCCGGTAATAGTCGCTCCACATGGTTTACATAGCGTCTTGTTTCCAAGTGCATCGTACGTGAAATTTGTCCACGCATCAGCTCTTCTTTTTCTCCCTGGAGTGGACATTGTTCAGATCCCATCACAAAACATCATCGGCTTATGAAATACGGTGAGCCATTTCTTGAGCCATGAACTGTTTAGCGTCTTCCCGGGTAACTGTTTGCTTGCTGCCTCGTCTCCTCGCTATGCAGGAGTTCGAGTTCTTATTGGATGTCTGAAACACAATAACGTGTGTTGTGATTGGATGTTGTTGTTTCAGAGTATTCTCATTTAGTTTTTATTCGTTGCCAAAATTGTCATTACATTTCGTCATAGTTTTCATGCATGTGTACTAGGGGTTTACAAAGTTATTGTTTCGTTTGCGTTTGAAAAAATAAGTCGTTGGCGAAGACGAAGACGAAAATATTTCGTCAACAAAATTAACACTGCTGTACAGATGTGTGTATGGGACTGTACAGATGTATGTAGGGAACTGTACATATGTGTATAGTAAACTGTACAGATGTGTGTATGGGACTGTACAGATGTGTGTATGGGACTGTACAGATGTGTGTAGGGAACTGTACAGATGTGTGTAGCAACTGTTTAGGTGCAAGTCATCCTGAACAAACAGCTCTACACACCTTTGCTTTCCCCACTTGCTCTGCTTCACCCACATTGTACAGAAATGTTCCCACTGCAGTAAAACAAAGAGCAATGCATAAGATGTGTTCTGTGGTGAGAATGGTTTCATAAGCTTTGCAAACTAAATAAATGACTATTCTGAAAAATGGTAACGCTCTTTGTCTTATCACCTTCTCACATGAAACAAGTCTCATATAATTTGTGCTTCAATGTCCACAAGATCGCTGTCAAAAGAACAAGCCATGCTCAGCAACTCTTGATGGGGTTTGATTTATGTAGTTACGTATAAACATAATGGTAATGTCTTGTTCTCAAATAGGTTTTTGAGTGACAGACATGCCCAGCATTGTGGTACCAAGTCATGCAGGTTTGTGACATAGTAACAAGGGGTTTGTTGCCAGTCAAGGAATAAAAAAGACAGTAAACTAAAAACTGTTAAATACTAAAAAACAGAACAGAATAGAAAACAGATACCAGATCATATGTGGTTCACAATTTATAAAGCATTCTCAAAAAAACGTTAAAGCTTGACGTTGATGATTTGATCAATTCATAATTAGCTGAAGGGTTAGTCATAACCATAATAGACTGGTTTTTTGGTCCCTTTTTGTCTCTATTGCAAGAGAGATAAAGAGCTTTCCCAAGAAAGAGTGACTTATAAGAATGTACAGGCTTAACGTGAATTAGTTTTAATTGCATCACAATGAATTGCTTTGAATTGATTTTGTCTGGAAACTGCCTGGAGATAATTTTATTTGTATATATTCACAATAAAGCTGAATTGAAATAAATCCATCATCTCTGGTATATATGGCTTCTAGTCTCTACACTGATGTTTGTATTTGGAGGCGTCTCAGTTTTGTTGGTGATTCATACTGTTTTTCACAAATTTCCCTGTCCTGAGCACTTTCATAAAGCTCCGGACCCTCCACTAACTAAGTTCAGGACTCTCTGCCTGTAAGTCTGCATCTGTCTCCTCAGCTGTCTCCTTCTTCTACAGGGCTAAATCCTAATCTCCATTATATATACAATCTACATCTCAAATCTTGTCAGCATGGCATCACTAAATAGAATCACCTGCGCACAAAAAAGATTTTCAAGTTCTAACTGACATCTACACAAAATGTTGAAATAGTAGCTGATGCTACATGGATAGTTTATCCTTTTATAATTTATGCATTTAGTATATAAACAATGGTAATGTCTTAATCTCAAACAGGTTTTTGAGAGACAAGCTAACAGTGGTGAGTACCCAACAGAGTAAAAGATCAATGTCTCAATAACATCGATTGGTTTAGGTCTTGCCTTGGTCTTGTGATTTCAAAATACGAACAGTACTTGTAAGATTTTAAATACAAACTCATTAAACTGGAACATGTAGAGGTCCATTCATGGATCAGACATTTGTTTTAGCTTTTTATGTGGTTAATCATCTTGATAAAGAACAGCATGCTAAGAAATTATGTAACATTAAACCGTTTTTATGTGTGCATGTAAGAGTTTAGAAAAGTTCCAATTAAGTTCACTTATAAAAGCTGTAGTGTCTTTCAAGTAAATGTGCCTAGCTTTTTATAGTGTATACTTGTCTTGGTCCATTACAGCTAGTTTTTTTTTTCTTTTATGTAAAATACCACTTTTTCAATGGCTAAATGTAGAAAAGGGTTCACAGATTAATAAATCAATTCCATCATTCATAAATGAGATTTTATATAAGTCTCCTTGTAAATAATTGACATAACAGAAGATGTGGTCTCATGAAGGAAGCAAAAGAGGGGGGAAAGTGGGGGCAAAATAAATGATAAAATGTTTTCTTTAGACTACTGCAGGGTCGGATTCAGCACCTCAAAACAGAAAAAAGAGGTGGATGAAAATAAAACGTCCACTGCAGAGGACATTCAATAAGCTGGTCTTGTTGAACCTATAAGGAAGGCAGGAAAACCAATATTTCTCAACCAAACTTATTTAAACCAAAGAACACAGCAGAAGAATGGCTACAGAGCCAGTGAAGCCAAAACAAGCTACAGGGCCACAACTGTCGCTTCAAACGGCACTGGCCAGATTCTCAGAGACATCATTTTTGTACTCATACCCGAAGGAGCTTAAAATACGTGGTTTTCTTACCTAAAATGCAATAAATTGCCATTTTAAAGACATTTCAGGCAAACACATTGTCACTTTACTGAGCAGCGCAGTCTGCAGAACAGATTATAGAGACATCTCTGTCTTTAGCAGTTCAGCTCTGAATCCTGGAGGATTTTTCAAAGAACACAAAATAATTGAGAAGATAGCTGCGACCAAACAACCAAATAACCCCAAGGTTATTCTCGTCTTCTCTTCAGTAAGCCACACTCCATTCAAATGAATGCAAGAGTCAAGGATACAACATCCAGACTTCAGAGATGCCATTATGTTACTCCTCTGTATACAGCAGCAATGAAAAAGAAGCCAGCTAAAGGTATGCAAAATAATATTTATGTGGTATAAACTGCACAAGTGTTGCCATAGAAAATCTTGTGCAAATTGTGTAAAGTTTTCTGTTTGAATAGAACAGATTTAAGGAATGTTGCACATCATTACATGAAATTGTCAGACTGACACTGAACATTCTCAACTCTGCAGCGTCACTGCTTAAGATTTGTTCAAAGCTATGCTTTAACAAAATGTATCACAATTATAAAGTGCAGATTATTAATAAGATAAAATATAAGTGCAATCTCACATTTGAGCAAAAATTTAGCAAATGTAAATATTCTACCATGAGATTGAACAACTAACACTTTACCTGCATGTTGGTTATATTTTACTGCACTTTAAGTCATTTGCATGACTTACAAAATCTGTTAAGGTCTAAGTAAACTTTTCAAATTGAAGCGCTTCAACTAAACATAATTAAGTTGGATCCTTGTAAGGCAAAAAGTTTCTTTCCCCCCCCCAGCCATCTTATTCCCATCTGAGTTTGGTCCGAACTCCTTGTCTAATGGAAGCACAGCTCTGACTGACACAAGAGACTAACTATTCCTCTCAAAGTAAATTGAATTGCACACTTATAAACACACAGTGCTCAGTCTCTGCACAGGAAACACACACACATACTTGTGTTTTAATGCACTCAGACACACAGACATGAGGTTGAAACATAAAATCTGAGTATAATTTTATGATATTCGCTCATAAGGAAAGTATGTGCACAGGCAATTTCATAAACAGTTTCATTTATTTGATTCCAACTCGCTGATTGTAAATCTGTAGTCATAAAACAATCTGTTGTTGAATGGAGGGTAAAAGTTTCTAAGACTGTTTTTCATAAGTTAGTGAAAAATCAGAGGAACATGCTTAAGGGTTGAAATTATTTCCCCCCTTTTTTTCAAAAATTGGGTTTAATCAGACTCGTCCAGCAATTGGTTTTGTCATTGGCTGTGAGACATAAATAAACTCTGAGCACATCTTGAGAGAGCGGCGCCGTCTTCTTAGAATTGACTTCTTAAGTATGTCCCCGGGTGTGTTGAAGTCTAGAAATCAACCAATATTATGTGCGTTGGATATGGTGAAATGCAGTATGTCCAGGACTTCCATAGAACATTTTTAGGGTCATCTGATTGGACATGCTGCATATGTAGACCCAGATAAAGAATAGCCCATTCGCTTGAAAATAATTGGTACTAAATAAAAGTAACTATATTCATTAAATTTCCCTTTACTAAGGCAAAATAAAGTAATGTTATTAAAACATGGTTTATTTTTGTCTGGGCTATGAATGAAATGCTTCAAACAGAAGGCCCAGTTCAAGGATCTCATTTACATAGACAATATGAACAAGATTAGAAAGCTTCTTTCTTTTTTTTACAAGAAAGTAAAATCTTAGTGAAAATACAGCATGTGTTATGTACAGATTACCATGGATACTAAATTTCACATGGGTAACATTAATCTTAACAGCCTGGTGATGCCGCTGGTAGCTGTGTCCCTTCTGTTCCACAGTCACAGCTCTGACATCTGAACTTGGTAGATAACTTTAAGGTTTGTTCAATGTGCAAAGCAGAAACAAACAAGAGCATTCGTTTCAACCTGGAACACTGATATCATACAATTAATCCCCACACTCCAGGAAACAGCAGCTCTGAGTTTGCTGAAAAGTTTTATAGTATATAAAACAACTTTAATGCACAAACCCCAGTTTGCCAAAATACAAAAACTTGGAATTTGACTAAAAAGAAATCAGCAAATGTTGCAAAAATAATTTTAAAAAGCTCCTTACAATTAAATGTAGAAAAGCCTTTTATGCTTTTGTCAACTTGAAGAAAATGTATTCATCACATATGTTAGGCTTCAATATATACACACAAACACACAAACACACACACACACACATTTGCACTTTGGAGAAGGAAAATGAACATAAATGAGTCTGTTTGTAAGAAAACTCATTTGGGTACCTCAAAGCAAATGACATCCAAGTATGATTTATATCAGTTGTCTTTATTTTTCCTCCCTTGCAGTCATGGCAGAAGCCATGGACACATTTAGTATGGGAGAAAGGAGGTGTGCGGTTAAGAAATCAGCTAGGATTGGCGATGATAGAGATGATTGGAGAACTTGTGAACCTCTCATGGGAATAATGTTTCATTATCACAGTCATCAGTGAATCTTGATGTGATCTTGTCGTGAAGCTTTGTCAAAGCTAAAGGCTGACACTGTGTGGAGACTCCCAACAAGGGAATTAAGGTAGACTTCAGCCTGGCTGTGTGATGGGAAAGTGTAAACCGACAGGAGTGCAAGCTGTGAGCTGCACTGTTTGTGTATTCCACTGAAAGAGCGAGTGTTACAGAGACTGAATGTTATGAAGGAAATGTTTGAATATAATGTGATGATAATTACTGCAAACCTGTTTTCCTATAATACTGGTGTGCCGGTATTTGGGCATATTATGAAAAACTATGATCTATGAATTTTCTATGAAAACTCCAAACAGCAAAGCAAGTGTGTGTGTGTGTGTGTGTGGGGGGGGGGGGGGGATTTCCCATAAAATTACTTCCTACCTGCAGAAAACAGTGGTTACATGGAGCAATAAATAAATGTACAATATTTCATTCATTTACATGGGACTAAAATCTTTTATTTTTAAATAGATTTAGATGGAAAGCATTTCCTTTGTTTTGTTTGGGGACACTTTAAACAAGTTTGAATAAGTCCTTTTTGGTCTTTCCTCATACTGGGTTGTGTTTTTGCATACTGGACAACACTCAATTTAATCATGCTCTCCTTTTTTGCCCCTCCAACTAATTTTTCTCCCAGAAATTCATTCTGTTAAAAAGCTTTGTTGAAGTCGATGCTGTGGCTTATATAGCTGTAGCTGCAGAGAGCAGATGTTGGGCTTTGGACCACACTAACAAACTTGTTGCCTTCCAAACAGCATATGGTATGGCAGTAAAGTGCTATGTTATGGCTTGTCACAACATCCGTTTGCACTATTAATCTCTTGATGTGTTGTGGAGGGATAGAGCAACGTTTTACTCTTAAGATTTATTCCCATATGCGTGTTGATAATGGTTTTAGAAAAGAATCAATCCAGTCATTTCCAAATCTATATGTGTAAAACTGTGTTTGGAACTAAGGTGGCCATGTAATATAACTTACATCATTCTCATACATGACAAACCATTTACTGACTCTTTTTGAACAACTTTATGACCCTTTTCACTTAAAGGACCTGGATCATGCTGGAAAATAACCCCTGCAGCACAGATTCTCTCACAACACCGATAAATGGTAAAAAGCTCCAATTTCATTTTTATTTATCCCCCCTGATAATAGGAAATAATGTGTTGAATAAGATTACATATACTAGTGCTTGTACCTTTTGGGAGCTGAACACAGCAACTTTCAGCTTAAAAGGGACGAGTTACTGTTTGTAGCCTCAGCAACGAAGCTGAAACTCAGAGAAAACCTCTGACAAGACCGATTTGTTCTTTTAATAGCCTGGAGACTCGCTTAGTAGATTCAAGCAGTTTTAGTAATCCAAGGGGTAAAAGGGAAAACAACTGGTAGGAAAAAGAAGGTCAAATGAAAATAAAGTCGAAACATATTGTAAGCGGGATGATCCCATGGTTAGCATGAAAATTCCAGGTTAGCGTATTATGATGTGACTGTTATATGGCGTGATGTCAGTGAAGTTAGAATCCACATCTCGCTGGAATCATAACTACCTGTGGTGCTTGCCCATTTCCCTCTGCGTAGGCAGCAGCACCACTTAAAATTATGCCAGTGAGTCATTTAAAAAATGACTACAGAAGCAAGCTGGCAGAGCGTTTCACTCCCACAGAAACAGATGTTTTACTATGTGAAAGAAGAGAACATTGAGTCATTTTCTTCCATTTCCATTTATTATTTAGCAGTCCTTGATCTTTGATGATGAGTTTTCTTCCGTAGGTATTGGGCTATTTGATTTTAGGACCCCTCTACGCTCTGCAGCTAAACATTTTCCAATTAATTTATCCTCACACGACACAATATAGAGAAATGTTGCACATGTAGAACCTCCCCAACATGCAACAGCCGTTTGAGTAAGTACATTATTGTTTCTAAGTCAGCGTGAAAGCAGTGCAATTTATGGAAGTTTTTGTATTTTGGGAGTTTTGGGAATATGTTATTTTTTAACTTTGCTGTAAAATTGATGCATTCAAACCCAATAAAAACTTACCTTTGATCGTGAGTTTGTCACGAGTTTGCCAGAAATAACTGGATCAAAAACAAGTGGGATGTTTTTAATGTGGACATAGTACTTGGACTAAGTACTGTACTACTGTGTAAATCTTGCTTCCACTACAGTGAATAAAATGAACTGTGTACTCATCCCTTATCTATACCTGACAAATGCCAAAAAACGGTGAATGGTCTGGACTACAGGAAAAGTTACTAATGCCAACTAAGAGTTTACATCTAAGGGTGAAAATGCATAAAAGCATAACTAGCTACTTTATTCTTTGCTGTAAGTGCTGGTAACACACTTAACCCACTCTTGTCAACACCAGATGATGTTGCAACAGCAGGAGCAGCCAAATACAGCACAGTCTTTAAAAAACCAATCACATCCACACCTTTAACCTGTATTACACATATGGCTCCAGCCTTGATCCTGCTGACTGTCTACTGCAGGGGGTTGGGGGTCACAGGTCACGAGACACACCTTTTACATTGACACTCAACCTGCATCCCAAGTAAGCAGAGAGTTGTGCATAAAGAGATACAGCTGAAGCCAGAAGATTCTGAGTCATTTTAAAATCTGTTTGCATGCATGAATTTTTTATTAATTCATCAAGCTTGAAATATTCATTAAAACAGAAACAGCCCTGACAGCAGAGGATATTCTTCTGAAAGAAATGTATACAAAGCAGCTAAACTTCTGTATCTAATAGAAAATTAGAAAGGATTTGTTGATTATGTTACAGTTGAATCGCCTCAATAAAAGACACAAGAAATTATTTAATTTTGCACTTGAAGCAACTAATAAAAATTCAATTTTTAAAAATAAACATTCACTCATTTCAAATGTTTTTCATTGAAAATGTCAGTGTCACATTTTATATGTACATAAAATCATCCTTTACTACTTTTATCAACTATGTCAGCTAATATAGGGCTTAATATAACCAAGAATAAAGATCCTGTTAATGACATAGCAATGAGGTCACAGTCATATGATTTTAAAGTTGTTACTCGCATGATGGGCCACTCCAGCTCATGCCTTGAGTTTAGTATCATGCTAATGTTAACCAAACAAAATAAATGAAGCGATGGCTGCAAGCTAGTTCAAGCACACAATTCAAGTCTAACTGTTTCATTTACGTAACAGCTTCTTTGCATGCAATGTAACACGCGCTTGCTCTGCTAATTTGGTTTGACTACATTAGATGTTAAATTCAGCGTCTTCCTCTAAAATGGCAGTTGTACTTGTTGTGTCCTTTTTATTCCCTTCCAGTACCTCAGCACTGATCAAACTTTGTTGGGTAATTCTGACTCTTTGACATGGTAATGCAGAAGAAGATGCAATTTTATTTTCAAAGAGGGAATGTAGCCATGTCACTGTTCCGTCTAGTCATGCGCACCAGATGGTAAGACATGTAGCTGCCATTGCCAGTCGTGGGATAAGAAGGATAACATGAATTTAATTTTATTTCTGTTTGCGATGCGCTCGCCTCTCCTGCCCCTCGTCTTCATCACAGAGCAAACAATGATACTTGGCAGGATGAAAGTAGGTATCGTGGAGCTAAACAGAGTTTTTACCCTCACAAATATGTTTTATTACGTTTTACAGAAGGGAAATCAGACCACTGCTGTGTATCATTGGTTACTGGTAGAGACTATGCCGGTCTGGAATTCAGACAACGCAGATGTTTTTTTTTACTCGCGTCTCCACCACAACACAAAGCCGGGACTTTGATAAAAGTAACACTGCAGAAATGATTTGGTTTTACAGATGAGTAAAATCAGACACTTTTGCATCTGGTCAATGACTGTAGAATAGAATTATTCACTGCCGTCTATCACTGACACAGTTCTGGAAATATGTCAGATAGTGTTAAGGATTATATTTTATTACAAATATGATTCATTCAGTGCTTCATTGGATCAACAAAAAACTGATCTGAAAAGCAGAAACTGGGTGATGTGGTTTTAGGGGTTGCAGCAAGCAGTATGCAAACTGTGTTCTTTCATCATGTCATGAATTTACATACGAACAAGCAGCTGATGTGTTAATAGCCCCCCTCCCCCCATGACAAAGTCGCGGCTCTTGAAAATTCTCGGTGCCTGGCAATTCTAGCTTTAAATGAAAGGTTGTTGGTGTCAGGAACCCTTATGTCCTTTAGGAATTAATGGATGGACATCAGTGTCTTATCAGCAATTATGTTATTCTGATATTTTTATTTATCTAATTTCTGTAGCGTTCACACAGCACCAACACAGAGAAGACAAACAACCAGATACACACATTCACACTCAAGGACAATCTCTACAACACCTGTAAGACTTTCCAAAAACATTGGAACGTTGCATGTTCCCTGCATGTTAGCTGCATGTTAACAGCATGTTAGCTGCATGTTACCAGCATGTTACCTGCATGTTAGCTGCATGTTACCAGCATGTTACCTGCATGTTAGCTGCATGTTACCAGCATGTTACCTGCATGTTACCTGCATGTCAGGTGCATGTTACCTGCATGTTAACAGCATGTTAGCTGCATGTTACCAGCAAGTTACCTGCATGTTAACAGCATGTTAGCTGCATGTTACCTGCATGTTAGCTGCATGTTAACAGGATGTTAGCTGCATGTTAGCTGCATGTTACCAGCATGTTAGCTGCATGTTACCAGCATGTTACCTGCATGTTATCTGCATGTTAGCTGCATGTTACCAGCATGTTACCAGCATGTCAGGTGCATGTTACCAGCATGTCAGGTGCATGTTAGCTGCATGTTACCAGCATGTTAGCTGCATGTTACCAGCATGTCAGCCACATGTTAGCTGCATGTTACCAGCATGTTACTTGCATGTTACCTGCATGTTAGGTGCATGTTACCAGCATGTTAGCTGCATGTTACCAGCATGTTAGCTGCATGTTACCAGTATGTCAGCCGCATGTTAGCTGCATGTCAGCCGCATGTTACCAGCATGTTACTTGCATGTTAGCTGCAAGTTACCTGCATGTCAGGTGCATGTTACCAGCATGTTAGCTGCATGTTACCAGCATGTCAGCCACATGTTAGCTGCATGTTACCAGCATGTTACTTGCATGTCAGGAGCATGTTACCTGCATGTTAGGTGCAAGTTACCAGCATGTTAGCTGAATGTCAGGTGCATGTTACCTACATGTTAGGTGCAAGTTACCAGCATGTTAGGTGCATGTTAGCTGCATGTTACCAGCATGTTACTAGCATGTTACCTGCATGTCAGGTGCATGTTACCAGCATGTTACCAGCATGTTACCTGCATGTTACCAGCATGTTACTTGCATGTCAGGAGCATGTTACCTGCATGTTAGGTGCAAGTTAACAGCATGTTAGCTGCATGTCAGGTGCATGCTTCCTGCATGTTAGTTGCATGTTACCTGCATGTTAGCTGCATGTTAGGTGCAAGTTACCTGCATGTTAGCTGCATGTTAGGTGCAAGTTAACAGCATGTTAGCTGCATGTCAGGTGCATGCTTCCTGCATGTTAGGTGCATGTTACCTGCATGTTAGCTGCATGTTACCAGCATGTCAGCCGCATGTTAGCTGCATGTCAGCCGCATGTTACTTGCATGTTAGCTGCATGTTACCTGCATGTCAGGTGCATGTTAACAGCATGTTACTTGCATGTTAGCAGCACGTTACCTGCATGTTACTTGCATGTTACGTGCATGTTAGCTGCATGTTACTTGCATGTTAGCTGCATGTTACCAGCATGTTACTTGCATGTTAGCTGCATGTTACCAGCATGTTACCAGCATGTCAAGTGCATGTTACCTGCATGTTACCAGCATTTCAGGTACATGTTAGCTGCATGTTACCAGCATTTCAGGTACATGTTAGCTGCATGTTACCAGCATTTCAGGTACATGTTAGCTGCATGTTAC
>JBAMHX010000021.1:19273280-19285882 GCA_037177515.1 Pseudomugil tenellus
ATTTCCCTGATTGAGAGATGCTGGCCTTGCTTTGACTACAACAACCAAGGTCTTAGCAGATGGTTTACTAAAGGTCACAATGACATCAATTTAGGAGCTTTATAGTCAGACGTTTCAGCTAGACATTAATTAAGAGCAAGGTAATTAAGCTAATACATGAATTTCCTCTACATGTCTTTAAAAGACATAAAATTAAGAAAAGGGTGAAAACCAAGTTTAGCTTTGAGCTATAGCTTATCAAAGAAGGCCTCTATTCTCAAACTGTGGTATATGTACCACTGGTGGTACTCGAGCTCCGTCTTGTGGTACTTGTGGGAAAGTCATATATCTGCCAAAATCGTTGACCAGTTGGAACGGAATGGAACTGGGACGGTTTAAAATGATTACTTACTTTTTTTTTTAGATGAGATTAGACGAGATTAGAAGATGAGATTAGACAAGATTTCATTCTTGTAAAGCTAACTTGCTAATAGAAGAGCAACTTCTGATTTGCCAAGTAAATGTCCTATCAGATCGTCTTATGATGTTACACATCCAATTGGACTGTTTTATATCATCATGTGGTGTATCAAAGATTTAAGTAGAACAAGATGTCTCACTCCTCAATATTTTGTGTCTCGGTAGGGACTACAAACGCATTTAGGATTATTTTGGGTGGGAGAAATCAGTCACACGCCATCTTTGGCAAAGTCAATATAGACGGTCTGTAAGACGTATCAGCTGTAATAACATGAGTGGTTATTTTTGCAGTTATTATACAAATTTAATAGTTAGACCCTTTATATTTTACCCCATTATCCCAAAGACATTTGTACACTTTTTTGAAATCTCCAAAAAGTTGTTTATTATATCTTGCTGTTTTTTTTCCAAAATATAGATGTAAAATTATTTTTTCATTTTATGTTTTAATTCTCTTTATGAGTCCATATATTTTTAAAAATAATTTGACTCAATTATAAACATGGATATTATGAAATCTTAGTTTGTTAAATACATGACAGTGAGTTACAAGATGACTTAATGATTTTATGACCTATAATGCAGCAACAATCAAGGTGAGGATTACTCCCAAAAACCCCTTTAGACTCTGAAGGATCTTCCTTTTCAAATATAATCAAAATAGTACAAATATTTTCAATACATAAAATGCGTTACTTTCATATTTTAAATAAGTGTTGTCTTCCTTTTGTTTTTGAGCCCACCCAGCACATAATCCTCATAAGGGAGTAACATGCTTCCTTTTGTAACTGCTTATAGCTAATATCCATGTATGTTGTTCTCAGGTGGTACGCACCATTAAAAGTTAAAGAACCACTGATGTAACGTGTGGTCCTCTGTTATCAAGGCTTTCTTTTAATTTGTCTTTAACATGTGCATCATTGTTTAAAGCTTTTAATATTTTGCTAAGCAACTGAACAGAATTTTTTTCTTCAACATGTAATTTTATTAACTGATCTTACATATAGTCAGACCAGCATTTATTTTTCTGACTACCAGTAAACTGAGCAAAAAACAAACTAACAAAAAGATTTTAATAAATAAATCGACTTAATGCTAGCCTACCTTGAGTACCTGTGTATGTGCCATCCATTCTGTAAAAAGGTAGATGATAAAACTGTCCTAAATAATATATTTTATGTTGAATATTTATTAAAATGCTTGTACTTTACATTTTCCTAAAACACCAAGCCCAATGCCATCTTAAAGTCTAAAGAATTCGCTGTCCATGGTGACTAAATTTTCTCATGTCTCTTAGTACATCATCTGAATTCTCTTCAAGCAGCCTTTTTGTTTTATTGTTAACTTGCAATAATTGTTTCAGGCAGTACTACTCAGCACTTTTGGGAAGCTATCAGATTTAGACTAAAGATGGAAGACAGGCCAGAGGCTATGTGCACTTCGGTTTGAGCAGGGTAGGGTGAATTCAGGATAGTCTATTCACTGTCACAGATTTCAAGCCCAAGCAAATAAAACAGTATTTTCTCATAGGAGCATATATTACCAGTTATTTTTAATCAGTAATGAGGCGGGGGGTGGGGGTTAAGGTCACACTAAGGCAACAAGGTGGTTTACTTGCTTATTTGTCTTGTTTTCAACATTTTTAAAAAAGTCATGTTCTTATGTGAGTAAATGTGTGTAAGTTTGTGTGTGTGTATATATATATATATATATTATGCAGTGTGTCCTTAAGACCTCTCCACTGTATACAAGCTCAGTCTTTGAGTTGTTTTTTTGTGCTTTTTAATGAACAGCACAATTAATCACTTTTCTTGTGTCAAGTTGCAATCGTTTCTTCCATTTTTTCATTATTAAACCAAACTTGAATATAAACTCTGCCTTCAGAAGATACTCTCTTACCTACTACTGTTTGAGCCAGTCAGTCTGATCCCTGTTCTTTTAAACTGTCATTCCCTCTCCAGGCTGACTTTATCACAACCTGCCTCCTTCCTATCTCCATCTACTCCTGATACCAGAAGGGTCTCATCAGAAGAGCCTGCCACATCCTATCTCTGTTTATTCCCCATCTATACTGCCAATGGTATTTTTCTATTCCTCTCCTTTATTTTCCCGAAGCTTCACTCAGATGCTTCAAGATATTCAATCTAATCATCAAAAATATAAATGATCTCAGTCAAGTTATTTTTTTTAAAGAAACTTTTTTCAGTTTCTTTGTCATTATTTAAACAGTATTTTATTCAGCAGCACTTCTCTCTCCTTTTTTTTTTTTTTTTTTTTTTTTTTGGTTATGTGGCCGGCTCTTAACAATAAACATTTGCATTAATGTCCCCTGTGATTAAAAAACTCTTACCATCGCTGTTACTTTACAGTTGATACTATTTATCTCTCAACAGATTGATACGATTACAGTCCATTTCTATCCTTGAGGGTTCAATCAGAACTTGTGTACCTACAAGAGATACAGATGGCCTTCAAAACAAATATTTCTACACATTTGATGGCCTGAAAATACAAACTTGTGAGCTTATTCATTCATGCTTATTTTAATTATTCCCATCATTAGGCTCATTTAGATCTGGTTCTTAAAGTGTAAACTTATGTTTTTATTAAAGAGATAAAAACTAACTGCTATCCACCACATTCTGGTTATGATACCGAGTGTCGCCATGGTACCAAAGGCCTGTACTACAAAGCGTGATTAACTCAGCCCGCACATATCTCCGTTCTCTGGGCTGATTCAGCCAAATATTCAGCAACTGGGATAAGCTGTACTACGAAGCTGGTTACCAACTTGTTTACTCCATTCAGAACTTTCAACTTAAGATAAATGCACGTTCATGTAAAAGAGGTAGAGCTCGGAGTTTCTGATCAATTACAAACATGGACAAACCCAGAGCAGCGTATGTTACCATGGAGGAGCAGAATATCATTCTCCACAAATACGAGGAATTTAAAAATATATGCAATATAAGCTAAATATAAGCAAAAGCAACACCGTTACTGCAGCAAAAGCAGAAAATAGCCGTTAATGCGGACGTTCATCAGATCATCTGATATTAATTAATGGGACAATATAAACTGGCAGCACTCAGATCACTGGATTCCAGTATAAACATTACTGGGAATGTTTTATCTACGTCATATTTCCCAGTTCTTTAAATGATCCGCTCCCATGTGAGCGTGTTATATTTATCAATGCCACCATGAATGCTCCCATAGTTTGTTCCATAACTCAATGTACTGGATTTAAGTTATGTGTGGAAACCAGTACCACCATTATAAACCTCTGTTAAAACCTCTGTTAGCTAAAAAAAAAAAAAAAAACAGGATTTGGAAGCATATAAAGAACAAATATAAAAACATCATTCAGAGCAACAAGGCTTTATTACTGTGTCTGTTCAAACTTCAAACTTTATTTATTTTTAAAGCGCTTTTCATGCCGTCGGCAACACAAAGCAATTTATATGATTGAAATCAATTCAAATAAAACATACAAACAAATAACATATCATTAGCTTACACACAGGTATACATGCACACAAAGACAGACCCCCCTTCCCCCCTTCCCAAACACCCCCAACTGTCACATTCTCTTAACTAAAACTGTTAAAACATTGACTAAAATGAGAAAATAAATAAATAAAACTAATGATGTTGATGTGAGGAAAAGTTAATAAAGTTGTGTGATGGTAATACATGGACATGGGCAGGACATTATTTTGTGAGATCTGCTTGGTCAGGTGTTTTTATAGTCACTGATCTCTTATCCCAGAACATAACCTGCTCCGGAGCAGATTAGCCGTTCAGCATCTGTTGCCGTGATGATATTGCTGGATCAAAAGTAAGCCAGCTTTGTAGTGCAGAATTCCAGAAGTAATTCCTGAAGTTATCCAGATAAGTGAAAATCCAGCTTCGTAGGACAGGAGTCGGATTTTGGCTCAGTTAAAATAAAGTTAGTCTAGCTTTAAAGCTACTTCACTATTAAAACAATGAAACCTGCACAACAATCACAAAACATTTTACTGTTTGACAGTTCATTTGTACATCTTAATCATTGTGATTTTCCTCCTTAAACCTAAATTGGCTCTTAAAACTAACCAATCAATGGAGTTGTAAAGATGTTTTCATCTCTTTTCAGCATCAGTAAATAAAACAAAACAATTAAATTGAATCAATTCATATTGATGAGTGATGAGGTAAAGTGTGAGTTCGCCTCTATTATTCAGCAGAAGCAGGAAAAATAAAATGAAAAGCTTGGGCTATTACACAACACCACCCAGACATCACATTCATTAGAAAAACTGCTGCTTTGATTTGCTAGAACCCCCTTGCCAATTTGTTCATAATGCAAGTATTCACAGTGTGTCACAAAGTTGTTAGAACCCTGGTGGAAGTGATGCCACCTGCTGTGATGAAGATGTTGTATAGTGTGAAATTTCCAGGAGGGGTGCTAATTTCCCCTTGATTTCCGCCCACATGCAGCAGAAAATAGTTCTTCTCTGTAATGAAATGATGTCTGTAAACAAGTAGGAACGCACATTCAAAACACAGACTGGAATTTTGCAGACATTTAATATTTTCAAAAATTTTGTGTGAGTTCACAAACAAGGCACATGGCATCGTGATCTTCCCCATTATTTAAACAAAGACTTGATTTAGAAATTAAAGATATGTTTGTTTGACTCACTGCGAGACTTGCTGCTTCAAAGTATTATTAACAACAACATCTCGTTTCTATATTTGTCTGTTCTTGAGGCAAAGTAGAAAATATACAGTAAGTAAAAAATGACAGATGTTTTATTGAGGCTGTTTGCTTTTAGATATATCCATGTGATGTTTCTTGTTGCACCCCCCTCCCAATCTTGTCTGATCTTGCTGCCAGTCAGTGTCTCAGATTTTTGAAGACTTGAAACACAAACTCTGATCATGGGTCAGATTTTCTGTCTCGCTTTGTTATGTCCTACTGTCACAGCAAGTTTTCCTTCTTCTAGTCCTCAGATTTTCATCCATTTAGCAGACTAATGCCATATTAAGCAACCACAAAGCGTGAACATTTTCTTTCAAAGTTCATACATTTTTTACAGTAATGAAACTGCTGAAATTATTATAATGTTTAGTGACAGATCTCTATATTTTGCAAGACTTTGTCAAATTGAAGGAAGATGTTTTTTTTAGAACTCTGAAGCAAAAACAAAGATGTTAAAACAGGGGATGATAAAATGCAATGCTTTAGCTAAAGGGGCTACAGTTTAACTAGGAGCTAACTTTTCGTCTCATGTAAGTAACCACATAAACAATATAAGTTACTTTGACATGTCTCAGAAAGTGATATTTATTTGTGTTTTTGAATATTCATCTGCAGATTAGCAGAATGGGGAGAACAGGTAAGAGGGGGTGTTGCTCATAAAACAATTTATTTCGGTCTACTTTAACAGATGATGCCTAAGAAATTAAATTAAAATGAAATGTTAGTAGATATCTGACCTCCCTGGTAAAAAAAACACAACAGTGGTAATTTTACCACTTTCTTTGAAAACATTGTTTTAAAGACTTCAGTCAAATGTGTATTCAAGCTCAAAGATATCCAGGATGTACATACAAGTTATTGAACTATTAACTGCCTGTAGTGGCAAATAATTATAATTCCTCTGTGACAGAGTGGGAGAGGTGAAAAACTAAATGACAGGACAGGACACAAATGTGGCATGAAGGTAAAAATGCATCATTTCAAAAGAGACAACTGAGAAAACTAGCAACTATGAAGTGGCAAGAGAGAACTTACACTATACAATATGAATAATAAAAGGACATAAAATAAAATCTTTTATCGATGGAAGACTAGGGATGCATTTTTAAAAGACATTTAAACTGACCAAATACAGGGGCTACTGATGTGTGCTTACTTGGTTGTATCCAGTGGGCAGCAGCAGTTCGACAAATGAGTTTTTCTGTTAGAGGAGTACATTTATGGAATGGGTTAGAAGAAATCCTCAAAGGCTGTGCAAATATAAATCATTTTTTAAAAGGATGCAAACAAAATGAAAAACACCATGAAATGACCTGATGTTTTGTGTCTTAAAAATATTATTATAATTAATGTTTTTCCCTGTGATAACCTTTTTATGGAATATTAGTGGAATTGTTTTTATTTCTGAGATAAATGATAATATGTAAAAATTATGTGAAAGAGGACTGGGACCAAAATAAGCTTTGCTTCTTCCTACTCCTTTTAAGAACATTTGATTGTATATTTTATTTTAAATGTGAAATTAATATTTTAGTTGTACTTGTTATGTCTTGGATGTAATTTTTAACCTATGTTGTATTTTTTGTATTTTCAAGGAGAAACCAATAAACAAAACAAGAAATACTGTACCAGCTGCACAATAAATAAAATATGTTGAAGAAAAGAATATTTCCTTCCTTGTTTGTATCTAAATATATACCTTCACAATGTTAAAAATGTTTGAACAAACAACAAAAGTATAATGAGGAAGTTAGGTGTGTTTTCATTACCATTACTTAGATTTGCATAAAACCTAAATATCGCAGAAGAAATCTGCTAATGAAAACACCTACATTTAAAAGAAAAAACTCAAATATTTTTAAAAAGTGTTTGTTCTCTCAAGAGGTGTTTTTTCAGACACGTCCATCGAGGAGTTTATTGCAAAGTGTAATGGAAACACTTCATTTGCATTTTCGTGTCCTCAGATGTCACGTAGTAGGTCACATGACTGGTTAAGATGGCGCTCTACAGAGTAAACAACCAGGAAATGCAGAGTTTTAACAGGTTTTAGAAAAGGAAATAAGGGGGAATGGCTTAGAAAACCTGTAGCAAATTGTCCACAGCATGTACAAAACCCCAAAATAATGTTTTGTGATGAAGTTACATGCACTGCAATTCTCATAAAATTGTGTCCAGCTGACGAGATTTTATGAAATTTGCGACTGATGCGCTAAACACTGTTCAATAGAAACACCTGCAAACCGAATTTATTCTAAACTTTCCAAATATCACTTATTTTGCAAAAAAAAAAATGGTCAACTAGAGACACTTTGTAACTTTCAGATTCAGAAAACCTTATTTATCCTTTATGGACAATTCTGTTGACAGACATGAGTTGCGTTGAAGGACGGGACATTATTCACACACATACACATAGTTTACACATATCAGTCATTGTCTGTGCAGGACACAGGATCACAGGAGGATAGAGTCATAAAGTGTTACAGTTTTACCATCAGGGACAATGTAACAAATCCAAACATAAAACGGTTCCTGACTCATTTGATGGCACAGACATTATGACATTATGGATGGTTCTAAAGCCATCGTTATCCAGAATCATCTCGAGGCTGAGAAACTCCACTTCACAACTTTTGCAAGATCATTCTTTTACTTTAGTAACAAAAACCACTAACCATTTTATTCACTTATGATTGTGCTAATTCTTTAGTAAACAATATTCTTAAAGATTAGTTTTTAGTACAGATGTTATGGAGATTTATTAAAAAGTCCAGCAAGCTCCAGTGCATTTCCTCACTTTGTTTGAATTTAGTCCCTACTCTTTTGCTTATCATCAGTTGTTACTTTGGGGAGTATGAAAACAGACATCAAACAGCCAGAGAGACATCGAGGCCTATCTCCTTGTGTGTTCTGCTATGAGCAAGGCCCTCACTATCATGACAAGGTCTATCTTATAGTACACTGAGTGAGCTAACCTGCAGAGGCAAGATAAAGAAAAATGGGTTCAATTTCTTCCATCTGAGAGAGAGTGCTTGTTAGAGCAGAGAATCCATTCCTGTTACCCTGGGACCTTTGATCTGGGATTATACAGGAAGCTCTAAGATGAGAGCTCTACTTTACTCTACTGGCCCGGGAGAGCTCATGATAGAGCAGCCTGAGGTGGTCGTGGCCTCTGAAGTGAAAACTGCTGCTGCATCTGCTGAGAAGCAAGCTTGCACGCTCATAAGTGGATTATTACATGATTGCCAATTTTCATCACTCCAGAACAAGGATAGAAGAAAAAAGACTTGGTCCAAGCTGCTTGTAGCAATAACCAATGCAGGAAGAAACTCTGATGTCAATTCACCTCAAATCAACTGGATAAAATTGCATTCATTTGGATATTTAGGTTAAACTTTTGTTCTGCTCTTGTTTCTTACGTCTTCGTGCACATTTTCTTTCCTGCAGCAGTGTGTTGTGGACAGTTATGCAAATGCTATCTCTTTTCTTTGTTTTTTTTATGTCAGTTTTAAATGTCTTCAATGCCCTTAGTAACACATCTAATAAACATTTAATAGCAATGTCCTGACACACTATAGCTGAAATTCACCAAGATTACATCCATTCTTTTATCCCATCCTTTTATGAATTAAGACAAACTTTTGATAGTTTTCCAACAGGAATGCATCGCTGAGGTGTTCCTTGCATTTCTTAGGGCAAGAACAAACACATGAAATGTTTTTCCATGCAAATATCCTCCATAAAGTGTTAGCCTTCTCTTTTTAAGAATGTGCATCATCGGTATTTTGGAAAGTAGGATGCAGATGGACAATGTTGCCAGGCAAAGGTAACAAAATAGCATCTATTAAATTTCCAAGTTTAAAAATTGAGTTATATTATCTAAATGTTTTACAGCTTGTTTAATGTTAGTTAAATTGGTAAGTTCATTTACTCACTCAATAGAGGCAAATACAAAAATATAACAGACATATAGAAATAAACCAACAAAAAGAAATGTAGGCAGAAGGAAAGGCTTTTTAATCCCTACCCATTTTAACAACAAAATGAGATGAACACATAAGAAAAAGTTTAATTGAATGTATAATTTTTAAAAAGGAAATTATTTCAACTAGTCTTCAGATATCACATGCATCAGTGTAAAGAATCATTTTACAAGCTTGTCTCTCTGTCTTCCAACCTCAATGAACACAAGCAGCATTTTACAAAAAGTTGGATCAAACCTCCATTAAAGTAAATGCCTGATAACATAATGCAGAATACATTTCCACCACTTGTTGGCACTACAGGTTCGATAGACTATGGATTTATTGAGATTTTTACACACACTGCTTCTGCATTTTTAAAATGGTGCTGTGTAAATTGGGTATAAATATGTAAATCCTGTAGATGCTGACAAATGATCATTTATTTTAATGCCATGCACTAAAAGGGACATCTCATTGAATTGTTCTATGACACATTCAGGAATATTCTATGAAAGCAAGCCAAGACCTGCATATCCTATTTATTTCACTTCACCTTTCTGAAGTCTAAAAAAAGCTTATTTGTTTCATCATATTGCTTTTCTGGGCTTCCATATAAAACCCTGACACTAAACAAAGGTCTACTTCCTGTTACACATGGAAGAGGATTCGCAAAAGAACACATCCACTTATTTTCACAGAAAGTCAGAATAGCCAGAGAGCCACAGAGAGCGTATGCCCAAGCATGCTGATGCTCCTGGATATGAACCAGCCTACCCCAAGAGAGTTGTTGTGTGCAGAGAAAGTGGTGCAGAGAAAGCAAAGCTGTGCTTTGTAAATGGGCTGAAACCACAAGGAATTTTGGAGCTTCCCTGGCAGAAACCCTTTAATCCCAACATGATTCCTTCTCAAATGCTTTTTTTTCTCATTCCTTAATAATGACTTAGCAGAATAAAAGACTATACCAAACTGCAAAGTTTATGCATTCATTTATCCAATTGGTACCCTTCTGACTGTCTCTTATTCTTCCTTCCCCTCCCCGTTGAACCTCTCTCTAAGGATTCATGTTGGGATCTTAACATTATAAATGGGTTCTCTGGCAGCGCAAAGATTAGATTTGTTTCGATGAGATTCATTCCAGCCCTAACTCTGGTCTCGGTGCTCATGTGGCTTGTTTTCTTGATGAATGCCCCCTGCACTGTCAACAGTCATTTGCAAGACCTCTACTCATACACTCATCCACAGAGAAAGGAGAAAGATCTTACCTACTGAACCTGTTTCACTCCAAACACTTACGTAGTCCAAGCATTCAAAAACAAAATTTTTGGATCTAAATTATTAATTATCTTAATGAATGGGATAATTAAGTTTTTTTTTAAAGGTTTCCAAGCTGCCATATATAGCCTTGAGGTATGAGTGTATAGAGTGGTATGGGTGATTGGTTTCAGATTGATATGTTTGCTTTGGTCCTAAGGGAGTAGAAAGAAGAGTATTTAAAGCCTATTGCTTCATACAGAGTGAAGTATTGATCGCCACGACCTCCATCTTGCCTTTGTCACACACCCTTAGGCCTGACAGCTCCCATTGCTTGACAAAGATGTCATTATTTCTATCTTAGGGGGTGGCAGTTTTGAATCTGACAGTAACACTTGGTCTGCTTTGTTCAGAGTTGTACAGCTGAGCAGAAAAGATAGAAGTAGCTTTGTTTTGGCTTTTTATTGTTGTAAGGAAAATCCCAAGACAAGTTCAAAACAGCAATGATTCCTTTTTTTCTGCAAATGAGAACTGCCTGCATAACCTCCATTCACTCTGTGGGCCTCAGCTGCAAACCAAAAGCGGTTAAATGTTATCAAAGACTCCCCCCCGCACCCACCCCCACTGCTTTAAGGGGTAGTACATGCTGCCTAAAACCTCACATGGCTAGTTTAGTTTGTTATAAAATAAATGCAATTTTAGTTTTGGTCTCTGGACCAGCTTCACCTCAAAACGCAATTCAGCTTTCTGTGAGACCACAGCTTGCTCAAACAAACAAAAAGAAAAGCACAAATGTTGCTAATTGTTTTTTCATCAGGTGCCAGGGAGGTGCCACTCTCTTACACTGCAACAAAATTCTTAGTGTGATCATGCTAATCATGTCTTTTTTTCTTTATTACTTGTGTGGGTTTTCTTTAGGTGATCTGGTCTTCGGCTAAATTCCAAATACATTATCAGCTTCATTTAAACTGAGTTGAGTTGTTTGTTTCCCCCCTTTGCACTGGCATGATGTCCAGGGTTTACTTAACCTCCTGCTCAAGGACTCCTTAGAAAAACTCCATTCCTCCTACCTACCTTTACAAGGTGAAGTGGGTGTAGCTAATGAATGGATCAATATATCAATATCTAGGATTTAGGTGTGCAGGTTACATCAAGCCTATGTCAAGGGGAGGTACATTGCCATGCATTTTTGGCAAACACACCTTTTTAAAAGTTTAGTCTTGGGCACCACAAGTTGTTTTTTTAGCTTGTGAAAGCAGATTTTGCTGTCACCTTAGACCAGTGCTTCTCAATTCCAGTCCTCAGGCCCCCCTGCCCTGCATGTTTTAGGCATGTTACTACTCCAACACCGCTGAGTCAGATTCATGAAGCTGCCCATCACGTTCTTTGCAGCTTGTTAAGGAGTCAGTCATTTATTTCAAGTGTATTAAAGGAGGGTTGCTTCTGAAACATGCAAGGCGGGGGGGGGGGGGAGCACTGCCTTACACTATCTTTAAAAAAAATTAAGCAATTATCTTCTGCTACATGGCAACTGCAGTCCGAGCCACCAGACCACCAGACCACAGGAGCAACCATTGCAAGGACCTCTTACATCAGGGGTCCTACAAGGGCCCCAATCCAGCAGGTTTTCCATGTATTCCTGCTTTTAAAACATCTGAATCAGATTAAATGGATTGAATAGCCCATCAGGTTCTGCACAAAGACTCACTACCACTCACTAAAGAATATTTAAATCTATTATATACAGTAATTAAATATAAATGTATACATTGATTACTGACTCTTTTCTTAGTGATCATAGGAAAATAAAATGTTGCAGCTATATTTTTTTATAGATTATTTAAATTATATAAATATGAAAAAAAAAAAAATCAATATTCTATAGAATACAGTCAAATAAACTAGAACATTTCTGAAGACATTTTGATGGGTGCCAATGCAGCTAAGTTAGCCATTTCATGTAGTGTAGGCGGTGCTCCTTTGTGGGTGTGGTCACAGCAAAGATGAGGGAGGAGCTGTAAACAGACTGGCAGGTAGGCACACATATGATATATTGCATAGTGTATGAAAGAGATAGATAAAGAGAGAAAGACAGAGACATCCATGGATGGATGGATGGATGGATGGATGGATGGATGGATAGATGGATGGATGGATGGATGGATGGATGGATGGATGGA
>JBAMHX010000021.1:19343881-19357538 GCA_037177515.1 Pseudomugil tenellus
GTGTGTGTGTGTGTGTGTGTGTGTGTGTGTGTGTGTGTGTGTGTGTGTGTGTGTGTGTGTGTGTGTGTGTGTTTCCAAAGGATCTGGAACATAGCCCTGGAATGCAAGCAGCTGATGTTGCAACAGCTATAGCAGTTTTAATGGGAGACCAAACTACAGATAGAAAATACCGTGACTGCGCTTGAGATTGCTTCATACATATTTAGCCCCTGAAGGCATTTTGTACTTTAGGTCACAGGTCACTTTGTTCAACTTTCATCTACATAGCGATTGTTAGCAATACATCCATCTCCTGTAGCAACAGCTTCTTCATGCTCTATTTACACTCATTTTCTTCTTTTTTTTCCTGTTTCTGTGTGTCTTAATATGGTATTTGACAGTATTAGGAAAACATCAAGATGTAAAAACTTTTCATTTTTACATATCTGACAACCATAATCTGATCTAATCAGAGGATTTCAGCCATTAATCAGCCAAAGTTCTGCTTCACTGAGATTGGTTTACAGAACAAAATCCAATTTTGGGGAAAAAAGTAAATATTGTGGAGAATTCTGTGCTGATGGAGATGGTGGAACCTCTAAACTGAAGAGCTTCATTGTGTTTAGGAGGCAAAGCTGTTCCATCGACTCATAAAGCGCATCGGAATATATTACTATTGGTTTTGTTATTCCACTTTGACGCTGTTTGATTCTTTTCACAGAATGAGGAACGATACCATTCAAGTTTAACTAACCAAAATTCCTCTAAATAAATTAAAGTGATGTAGGGAAATGAAATGATATCTATTTATCCTGTTTTGGCTATGTTTTTGAATTGTTTCGTGTGTAAAAGCTGATGAAGCTTCTTGTGTGTGTACTGTGTGTAGTGTTTCTGTGTAAACTTAAGCCAGTGTTTCTTTATTTGAGTTTCTATTCCAAAACTTTGCTAGAAGACTCTTATTATTCTTCTTCCAAGTTATAAATCACAGACTTTGTGTAAGAATTGCAGCAAGAACTTGAAACATTTGCAAAACATCAAATGAAATCGGATAAAACTTCAGCTGATGAGAGAAAATATGTCTTTGGCAACACGGATCAAAGGCATTTTACAATTTCAGACAGCAGAAGTTACACACACTTTTATTCATACTGATGCAAAGATGACATTAACAGAGAAAAGAAAGAAATATGTGCACATAAAACACACAAATATTTGCTTTATGTTCTTCTGTTTGGCTGTTTTTCCTGGTTACGACGAGGAATGAAGGAAGAGTGTGTTGCACTAACACACTCTGTCAGGAGGCTGTGAGGTATTGATCGCAGGGCTGTATGAAGATGATGGGCTTTGACAGCCTGCTGTGTGGACCTGAGCTGAGTCAGACACGAGCCTGCTCCGTCTTCCATCTGCAGGGGCTCAGGGTCACGTTGGGGAATGGATGCGTGCGCATGAATGCACTCGGACATGAGCTGTGAGGCTTCAAGAAGACGAGAGATGAGGAGAAACACAACATTTAAATAAGCGCAAGGACTAAATGATGACTTCACAGCAGGACTCTGAGCAAGCATCGCATTCTGGCAAAGTCTCACACAGCAATGTAACAGTTTTATTAAGGGAAAATATCATCTTTCTTGGAAATTTAAGCTTCTTCTTCTGATTTCATCAGTTTTTTACAGAATAGACATACCAGTGTGAATGAATAAAAATGGCCTCTCACATCTTCCAAAAGCCAAAAAACAGTGCTACAGCATTAAAGCCAAAGCTTTTAATCTAATAATTGTTCAGTGATGTAAACTTTTTTTCCATCCATTTCATCTTCACTGAGATATGTCCAATTACTAATAAATACCCTGCTTCTGTTCTAGTGGACCTGTCTATAGCAAAAAGAAGTGCTGTACAGAAAATAACCTGCTGCACCTTCGTAAACAGTTTTAATGGATTTAATGGTTTTAGAAAGACTGAAAGCTTTGTTTTCTGGGAAAAGCCTGATAAATCTGCTGCTAGGCCCATGTTAATAGCATCTGACTTTTGCAAAAGCATTGTGCATAAGCTTTCTGAGGCCATTAAGGGCAATTGAAGAGAAACTGAAAAAAAAGCTTCTTTTTCAGCATGATGTCTTTTTAGTCAGTATGAACGCAGAGCAGGGAACCGATGTCAGGACAAAGTCAGGTTTAAAGCACACCCTGTGCTGCCCAACACAGTCTGTCTCTGAACAAAACACACCACCTCAAACAGAACAGATACAGTCTTATCTCATGATACTCAGGCTCTCCCTGTGGGAGAAATAACTTTTCAGTTACTTAAGTACTGTCAAAATAATGTCTTCCGGGGAAAAGCAGCAGGAGCATAACAGAAATCTGAAGTACAACAAGCATCTCTACACCTACATGCACAGAGGTCCCACATTCAGCAGAGCAAGTCCAGACAAAAACCCCGTAGTGAAGTCCAAGCAAGCCTCAGTGTTTAGTTCAACGATTATTTCATGTCAGGTTTTGATGTTTCAGTG
This sequence comes from Pseudomugil tenellus, assembly GCA_037177515.1. NCBI lineage: Eukaryota > Metazoa > Chordata > Actinopteri > Atheriniformes > Pseudomugilidae > Pseudomugil > Pseudomugil tenellus. Next base: position 19,346,364 of record JBAMHX010000021.1, read on the forward strand.
CCATGAACAGATAACAGAATTAAAAGCTACGTTTCTGTAAGACAAAATAATCCTACTAAGTATCAGATACTCAGATATCAGCTCATTGTACAGCCTAACTCTGCTGGTCTATAGAAGCATTTTAGACAGTTTGATTGTTTGGAAAACTTGTTGATTCTTGAGACTTTTGAAAAATGTCTTGCAAAATAAGAAAATACTTAAATGAAAATAGAGAAGTGAAATCTCAGCTAAAGAATTCACTTTGTGATTTATTGAAGATTAGATAAAAAAAATAACAGTTTCACAAAGTAAAGCAGTTATCACGTGACTCCTACTCTCTTTTTTATATACTGTTTTTTACATAGTACTTGGGATTACACTTACATTTACACCAGTAATCATAACAGTCAGTTTTGTTCTATAAAATCTTTATCTAGCACTAAAGCTCCAGTGAAGTGCAGAATTCTCCATCTTTTGACCATTTCTTTTCTGTTCTTGGCAGTCGTGCCCTGCAGCTGCTATCGGGTTACAAAGTAGATTCAAACTCATCTTCAACTCATCATTTTAACTACTCAGATACAGATAAAAAGAAAATACTAAATGTGATGCTTAAAATCATTTTTTAAATTTTAATACTTCTTACTGAGGCAGCTCACCATGGTAACCTATGCTGCTTCGCTATCAGGATGTGTTCTATGTAAGAGACCGAGAATAAAAGCACCACTTCCTGACCAATCGGTGCTCTTGGAAAACGGCCTGCCGTATATGATGGAAAACTCTGGCTTGAATTACTGACTTTATATCCAGCTTTGTGGCACCGTGGGGCTCTACAGCTCGGTCCGAGAGGGCAGTAGCCAAAGCAGGGAAAGCAGGGAAATATTGAAAACCTGCAGGGCTACAGCTAACTAGACCTGGTGATGGGATACAACTGTCATCTCTGAAATTTGTTAAACATCATGTCAGCAGCATCTGCACAGACATCACATGTGAAAGTTTCACACGTTTACATCAAAACCTCCAAAGACCTGAGATATTAATCCACAAATAATATGGCAGGACTTCGGACAGATAATCTGCAATACACACACACACACACACACACACACACACACACACACACACAGTCACACCGTTTTGTTACAGAATTGCTGACGTTATGGATCCCTGTAACTCAGAATGGAACAGTTTGCATTTACTGTTGTATTCATGAATTAGTTCATTTTAGTTCATTTGGATTTTTGGATTTTTGGCGGCTCTCAACATATTTCTCAGTGATGTCTCAGAGTATTACCGTGCAGTTGGATTGGTGCAGTTTAGATTTTTCTGCTCTGTGCAAACTTGATGTTGCAGTTTTGTAAAACAGATATACGAACTGACATATAGAATAGAAAAATAATTTATTACTTTTGACAAAGGCTCCAACGCATCAGAAGAAATATTGTTTTTCTTTTCTTTTATTAGACAAATTGTTCAGGTCTGACGTGCAATTCTGAGACGCTGTAATCATTTTGCATCAGCCAGGTAACACAGTTGTGCACAATCTAATCTTAGATGATAAGTATTCTGCTGGCCCCCACTTGGAAGCTAAAGTTAGCTTGTGCTCCACTTGATCCCTGAAGCAAATCCTCCCTCATGCTCAGTTCCTGAAGCATTTATCACACACCCAGGTAGCCCACTGGGACATCATTTACAAAGGATAGCATAATAATGTAATTATATTGAGAAAATTTTTGATTCAGGCATTTTTTTTTTACAGATCACAATTTAAATGTGATTATCTACACATCACTTTTCTGTACCCACTCTGCGAATGGGGGAATGGCTCCTGCTGAGTTTTCTTTTAAGATTGTTTAGCTTCAGGCACATGTACCACTGGGTTAGGTTTAAGCATCTGGTTTATTTTAGGAAGCAAAAACTACCTATGGGGGATTACAGAAACATCGTGGCTTGCTTTAAAATAGATCCTTCGACAGGAATTCTCTCCAGAAGATGCAGAAGATATGCTAGCGTGAGAGAAAACTATTACATTTTATCATAATTCTAGTTTTTCTTTCTTTCTATTGAATTTCAACAAGACTGTGACTTAAGTTTTTAGAATTACTTTTGTAGAAAAAACAAGACAAAAGAATTTAATTCTGATGTTTCCACTTAAAATGGGCTAAATTGTGCATTTTTTTAAAACTACAGACTGATGTTGTGAACATTTCTGTACATACTGGGTGTCCTGACTTAGATTTAAGTTTAAGTTAAAAGGTATTTACAGCATGTTGACATAAAGAAAAGCTAACTTCCTGGTATTGGCAGATCAGTGTGGCTGGGAGTGAATCATCTCAGAATGCGTACTATCCAAGCCTCAAACTAATGAGCTTTTCTGAATGAAAGCTTTCATCAAACCCACTTTAAAAAATGTCGCAGTGTTTCAGTCTGTAGGAGCCACTCAGCATGATTGAGTCCATAATGACCTCCAAATGAGTTTTGTGTGATTGCTACCATGCAGCCTTGGTCTCATTCACTTGGTTCTTTTCCTCACACCAATTTAGATCTAGAGGAAATTTGTACTTATATCATTTAAGCTTATGTGGGAAATGTACCAAATTGAAACATTTAAATGTGATATAAGGTGTAGAATGTCTTAAAGCAGATTGGTGGAGTTTGGACCGTTGTACAATTTTTTGTCTTGTTAGCGTTTGGGGATTTGTTTGAAAAGAAATTATGTCAGTTTTCTTTTAACATCACTTTTATTTTAATGTTTGTCCAGAAGCATAACCTCCAGTTTTTCAGCATTTCAATGCATCTCTCAGTGGCCTGCTCTTCTACAACAATGGTACAGTTCATGTTAACCATCTTACTAAAACCTGTTAGTACACAGCACATGGCCTAAAGAGAAACTTTAAAATGAGATTAAAACAGGAAATTTGATGGTAAATGATGAAAGAATACCAAACGATTTATAAAAAATGGCTGGTTGAAGGGCTGAATTTAAAAGAAATGCAATGTAATTACAGTTTATATAATTCATCCTTTTGTAATAGAATGCAATAGAAACCTATCCAACTCTAAGATGTTTAAGTTTTTATGAAGAGGACACATTTTAATCAATGATCTTCTACTCATATCAGATAGAACAAGAACTCAATCGAGATCTTTAACGCCATCACAAATATATTCAGATAAACTGATGAATGGGAATGTGATGAATAGGCGACCTGTCTTAAATGAGCTTCTAATAAACAAATACGGTTTCTTTTTGTTATAAAGCAACATAGTTGTAACCTCATATAATGAAAATATGTGCAGTTACGGTCTGTAGTCTTTGTCTCGGTTTATTTATAGATTTTGCTACCATTAAAATAAATCTTCTCAGAAAACAAAAGACCTGATTTGATCTACACACACAATCCCACAATACACGCTGCTCAAAAACCTATTCTACATAATCTGATACTTGTATTCTGCCCCCTGGTTGATATATTTTGTACTTCAATCATTTTGACGCATGGCCGTAAACGGTAAATAAAGACATACAAACACTTTTTAGATTTCAATAAAAGGCCAAATAAAAATTTAATTCTGAAAAAAGATGTTATTTTCGCCCCATTGTTTCTTGGGTCAGCTTTAAAAGGTTAAGGCAGGAATCTATTACTCATGCTGAAATGATAATAGGCAGTTACAGTGAGTCATGCAGGGACAACAAAGCGCATCGCTTGAAACTGACAGCAATCAATGGCAGTAATGGCCATGAAGGGAAGTGAAGGACAGGCGTGAAACCATCTGAATCGGCTTGATAGAGGGAAGCTGATTTATAACCTCTGTCTTTTACTCTTTTGATATTTGTATTGGGATTGTGACGAATTGGATTCTGTCCTTGGTTTTTCAGCTTCCTGAAGAGTAAGGTCACAAATACAGAATAAATTCTGTATGCAATACTGTTTACATTTTACTGATCAGATGTCATTTTGTTGATATACAGTGAACAATGACATTTATGGTTATCTGCCTATAGTATGGGGATCCTTCTGAAGAGTTCTGACCAGTCAGCGGGGGAAAGGTATACAGAGCCTTTTATACATCTGTTGTGTTCATTTAATGGGAATTTTAGTATGTTTTCAGCAAACAGAGCAGTACTCCAGGAAATAGATGAAAATGGTGCACAGTATGGCTCATGTGTGATCAGAGAAAGGTATATAGAGAAAAAGACTAGGTTAACTACAACAACACATATCACAGAGAGGCTGTGTGAATTTCATCGATCGCTTTTACCATCACCATGTTTGCTTTGTATATTGCCATATAGCCATATAATGCCATATTGTCTTCATTCTAATGTCGGAATTAAGACGTGAACTACGGACTCCACACTGCCCTCTGTGGATGTAACAACCTTACCAAAGTAAAGTGTGCAAAGGAGTACATGGTCTGACATCTGACAATATTTAAAACAGATTTAAAGTGAGCACAAATATGGCGTCTTGATGTGTTAGCAGTAAGGATGGGATCTTTGCTAGAAGAGGATCTTTATGAATGCCAGAGTTCAAGTTTCCCCACTGAACAGTGTGTTAACGTTACTGAATGTGCTATTCCACAATCTGCAAGTTCCAGTCTGTTTAAAGTCAAAAGTTAAAGTTTCTGTCCATTTTGTCATCTAAAATAGGAAATAAAAACATTAAAAATGTCTGTTTCTATGCTGAAATGATTGATTGATGCATTTCTTCTGCAATGGACCTGCATGATCATGTTTGTTCTCCATTGAAAAAGATATCATCTTTAAATAGACTTTGTCCTGGTAGTCACTATACCCAACGTAATAGGCTTTCAGCAACTGAATGGCAGTAATAGGAAACTGTAGCTTCCTCTGGAAATGTGAATACATCTCAGTGACTTTAGCTGAAGTATGAGAAGCGATGTGCCTAATATGAGCACATCATCACATGCGTTGTAAAAGACAAGGAAAAAAGCAAGGGAGGGAAAATGGGAGAAAGCAAAAGAGACATTAGTGTTTGTTTGAAGTAGAGTACTGAACACTGAAGAAGTCCCAAAGAGACTTACATTATTCCTAAAGAATTGTGGTGTAATTAGTCACTGCTCATTAATGTCCCATATGGCATGCCATGGCTGCCATTTGACAACTGTTCCAGTCTTTATTTGGGTTTTCATTGACATGCAAAGGAGAGCATTGGAAAATTCATAGAGCAAAGATGTATAGAGATTTACTGTTACAATAAGAAGAAGAAATAACAACAGAAATACACAATGCATAGCTGCATAAGAATATAAAGTTGTTTTTGTGCCTGTATGTCTACCTTAATTGGTTTCGTGTTTCTGTAAATGAGAACAGCACATAAAATATTCTGTGTACTATACCTTGGCATCAAGTGAGAGGGGAGTACATTTAGGCAGGTCCCCTGCTGCTTTCATCCATTCTTTCCGTCTGGTTTATCCAGGTGGAAGGCGACTAATGTCTTGTGCCTACCTATTCGATAGGAGTTGTGTTTCTTTTTTCTTTTTAGGTATGGATTATTTTACATCATTATATATAATGATTCAACATGACATATCATTCACTGTTGGCCATCTGTGATAGTGTATAACTCTTTTAAGGTCTGGTCCAGACTATGTCCTGACATATCAAAGCTCAGGGCTGTTGGGTTTCTTTTCAACATGGGCCTCAGAAAGTACCTTAAGCACATTGTGTTGCACTGTTCTGGCTTTGCAGGGGCAATCCAAACGGTTGGTGTCTAAGTCCAATCCTTTCTCAAGTCCTTTCCTTTTTCCATTTTACGATGTGGTCACAAAGCGTTAGGGTTATAACTAAGGCGAGACGATAATTCAATAACAATATTATTGATCAATGTGTTTTGTGGCAGAAAAAAAGAAAAGGCTCAATAAAAAGTTAGATATGAAAAAAAGGTTTTCCTTCCTTTTTCATTACAGCCTCTCATTTTACTTGGTACTACAATAATATCTGAGGCTGAATCTGTTTTGAAACTTTTAATTAGTCTACCGTCTTCTTCCGCTTATACGGGGTTGGGTTGCGGGCGCCCCTCATCTGGCTCCTCTTGATGTGGAGGAGCAGCGGCTCTACTCTGAGTCCCTCCCGGATGACCGAGCTTCTCCCCCTATCTCTAAGGGCCACCCTGCGGAGGAAACTCATTTCAACCGCCTGTATTCGCGACCTCGTTCTTTCGGTAACTACCCAGAGCTCATGACCATAGGTGAGATCATGAGCTTCACCACGACAGACCGGTGCAGAGTTACTCCGAGATATTTGAACTCCTCCACTTGGGGCAGGACCTCGCTCCCAACCTGTAAAGAGCACTCCACTCTTTTCTGGATGAGGACCATGGTCTCGGATTTGGAGGTGCTGGTTCTCATCCCACCCGCTTCACACTCGGCTGCGAATCGCTCAAGCAAGAGCTGGAGATCACGACCAGATGAAGCCAACAGAACCACGTCATCCGCAAAAAGCAGAGACCCGATTCTGAGGTCACCAAGCCGGATCCCCTCAACGCCTCGGCTGCACCTAGAAATCCTGTCCATATAGGTAAGAAACAGGATCGGTGATAAAGGGCAGCCTTGGCGGAGTCCAACCCTCACCGGAAACTAATCCGACTTACTGCCAGCAATGCGGACTAAGCTCTGACACCGGTCGTACAAGGACCGGACAGCTACAAGGGGGTCCGGTACCCCATACACCCAGAGTACCCCGCCACAGGAGTCCCCGAGGGACAGGGTCGAACGCCTTCTCCAGATCCACAAAACACATGTAGGGAGAACTCCCATGCTCCCTCAAGGACCCCAAAGAGGGTATAGAGCTGGTCCACTGTTCCACGGCCAGGATGAAAAACCACCCTGCTCGTCCTCAATCTGAGGTTCGACTATCCGGTGAACCCTCCTCTCCAGGACCCCTGAATAGACTTTCCTGGGGAGGCTGAGGAGTGTGATCCCCCTGTAGTTGGAGCACACCCTCCGATCCCCTTTTTTGAACTCACATCCGGGCAAGGGAAAGTTGTTGTCTCCTCTGCTAGTCATCATAGGGTTCTTCAAGCTGCTCTTAGTCTGAATCCATCCTCTAGACATCTGTTTGCCATGGGAGACACTACCAGGCACATACACCCCTGGACAAGACAGCCGCTAGGATCTTCGGGAAGCTCAAACCTCTCCACCACAATAAGGTGGCAGCTCGGGTAAATTATAAATTGAGGTAATTGGTAAAACTAAAATAAATTAAATACACAGAAATTACATCACTATTTTACATTCATTGTCTCAGGGAAATCATGAAATATTTCACAACAAAATCTATAAAAGCTAAAAGCAATTTCACCAGGAGACACAAGTTCAACATAAATACGTGAACCTGATTCTTTACTTTTACATGTTCAGTCGATAACAAGAAACTCTACTAGAACACATTACCTTCTGGTAAATTTCACTCATTAAAGCGCAGCATGAAATATATGATACATAAAGTTTCTGAGAGATTTGGCATTGATTTATGATTAAAAAAAATGTTTTTACTAAAAATACTGTTGTTCCTGTCCTTAAAAACCTGGGACCTCATTTATAAAACTTTGGTAAAATCACTACTAGAATTGTGCTTAGCGGGAATAGAAACGACTAGTTGGTACACCAAAGTAAAATTCTGATAAAAAAAAAAAAAAAACATTGCATATGCCCAGGTTGACGCAATTTCCATTTCTAAATCGCAACCTTGCTGAAAAGGTTGCTCAGGATATTTTGTTTCACGTCCCCGCTCCTACACACCCACTTTCTACCATACACATGCTCGCCCCTACACACAAACTTTCTACCATACACGTCCCCCCCCCCCGCACACCCACTTTCTACCATACACATGCCCGCACCCTATACACCCACTTTCTACCATACACGTCTCCACCACTACACACCCACTTTCTACCATACACGTCCCACCCCCGCACACCCACTTTCTACCATACACGTCCCACCCCCACACACCCACTTTCTACCATACACGTCCCACCCCCACACACCCACTTTCCACCATACACGTCCCACCCCCACACACCCACTTTCTACCATACACGGTTAATGCAAAGCAGTTCATAAATTTGTCAGCATATGAATCAACGAGTGTCTGTGGCATTGTACGGTGAATCACGGCCACTGAGAAGCGTGTGAACTTAACTTTTCAGAGCCTGAAATTGAAATGCTCGTTAGTGAGATGGGAACACGGAAGGCCATCTTATTTTGGAGTCATAGTAGCGGCGTAACAAACAAGAGGAAAGCCGCCGCGCTACCTGGTTTTTCAGGATCATGTCTGCGTTACAAATAACTTGTACATTAATGGAATGAAGATTTTTACGGTTCGCACAGACAACCTCATTCTCACATGGAGCCCTTATAGCAACATGAGTTCAGCCAATCGCACCGATTACGTTTGGGAAGCCGGACATTGCTGCAAATCGCCCTTTGATGTTGGTCAGTTTTCCCACAGTGTCGGGAAACTTCACGTATCGACCTGTCATTTTAATGATACCGTCCAAAACAGCCAGTAACCAGCGAGTCCAGCACTTTGACACTGGACCCACTTCCATACGTAACTGTAAGAACAATTCGGCTTATCAGTCAGTCATCATCATTGGCACTCTCCCCATCTTCATCCTACCATGGTCTTCAAGAAGTCCAAATACATCCATTGTGACACATTAGGATCGTGTGACATTACACTTGTGTCGATATTTGTATACCTACTCAATAATTACTGGGATTACTGGACACCATCTTACAATTAATGTACCAATAAGCGCAATGATGCTTTTGGTAAGGGCTTACTGTGCTCGAATGTTTAAATACATATTGATGGAAAAAATAACCCAGATGTTGGGCATGTATATAATAATCAGTTTTTCCTCATTTTTAATTACAAAAACACAAAGTATGGTGTGAATGATAATAAATATATGTTTAATGGTTTAAATGTATTATTGTATCAGCTGTAAATCCGTTTTTCCCTCTGCAAAATGTTACTATGCCAGGTCCGAAGTACGTACTCTTCTGCGTCTAGTTTAATTTTATAAATCCCAGTTTACGTAACATTCCTAAGCAAGCTTTATAAATGAGGCCCCTGCCGAACACAATCTGATTGCTGAAGCTGAAGAATACACTCTCAGCATTTTGAAAGATCACATGCTAAGAAATGGAAAACAACCCTAAAAAAAACTTTTGTTGCTTTTTAGTTTTACAGTTTAGCACAGGGGTAAATAAAATATACACATTCCAAAGATTTTACTTTTCAAACCATTTTGTCGTGGGTTGGATGGTTAGGGGTTAAACAATGTTGCATTGCCTATGTGAGCTTTTGGAGTCATTTTTAGAATATGGAAATTGTTGGTAATTATATCCCCGAATGCAATGAGTTGGGGATATTATGGTTTCATCACAACCGTCGCCACCATGTTCAATTTCATGACCATTTAGGTCCCCGAGCGGATGACCTGACTCAAATTTCAACCTTTTGGGATTCATGGTTTCCTCATTAGGTGGCACTCTATGCACCAAAAATCAGATATTTGCCTATATCTCTGGAACTATTCATAATTGGATTTTGATACTCAGTATACCTGTTCATGTCCCCAGATGACTTGTATCAAATTTCACTGTTAGCGGATTTATAGTTTCCTCACCAGATGGCGCTTTATGCAAAAAAAAAAAAAAACTCATCTTAGGCTATATCTCTGGAACAATTTGTCTCATTGACCTCAAATCAAGTGCAAATAAAAGGTCGTGACCTCAGGATGCATCCTGTCCTAACATCATACTGGGCTGGTTCATAGTTTTCACACCAGATGGCGGTTAGGGATTTAACATGTGCAGATTCATATTGTTGTATTGTGTCTATTCGAGTTTTTCTGAATTGGAGGATTGGGGGCGTTCGGTGATATACCCCTAGATAGCTTCTAACAGCACAGGCCTTGTTTCCAGTTGGTACTGACCACGAGAATATCATCAAAAGCAGTCACCATAGTGGTAAAGATGGGATTTAAGATATCGAACTTGAACTTGTATTTAGGCATTCCTGACAACACTTTCACAAATCTTTTGAATTCTTCTCTGTTAAAGTTGCTGTCTCCTTTGTAAATCCTGAAAGAGCTTCATTCCTACTTCATTCACCACTGTAGAACACGCCATGTTGGATCAGTCCTGTTACATAAATCAGACCAAGGACTTTCACTAAATGAATCACCTTGAAAGTTATGTGCTTTTGCTACTTTTTTCTCCTCTGCTCATTCTCATTTTTGTGAGCTCTTACTGCTTCTTCCTTTGTGATCCTTTCCTGCAAATGGAGCAGGCATAAGGACACATGAGCATCTCTCCAGAGATTTATCCTTGGTGTTCTTAGGTGATCTGTCTGTGTGGATCCATTTACCAACTGAGCAGCTGCCGTGGTAGGCTTGAGCCCTCTTAAAAGTCCACGTCAAGCTATGGTTACAAACTGCAAAGTCAGTGTGGGGAAGGGACAGCTTAGGGCCTGCGGGTGCTGCAGATCTCCTGCTGTGAGTTCAAAGAGAGGTCCCCAACAGCTGCAGCTCTCAGGGGAGGTTCAGAGGCCTGTTCGGGGCTGAAAGAAGGGAGATGAAGTGTCAAATGGCAACTCAATCTAACCTCAAACAAAAAGTTGCTATGTTTGACTTTATTTCCACTTTTTTTCTGAGAAATAAATACTGCTTGGATTTCAGCATAGGAATTGTAAGTAAGCCACTTTATTATGCTTTCCAGGTTTTTAAGCTTAATGAGGTCCAATATGGTACGCATATTGTATAACATGATTGCTCTTTGCAAACAGAGAACTTATTGCTAACATGGAATGCAATCCTCTTAAGAAAACACCTGTATTTTTCTTAAAAGTAATTTCATTCAGTGTGCACTTCGGAGTGAAGTTACACAGAAACCACATAAGATCACATAAAAATGGTTAAAACTTTGATCATTTTTCTAAAGTTTAACACGAGTAGGAGGATTTTTTCTTCATACAAGATGAAGTAATGGTGCTGATTAAATAAAAATATAAGTTGGAACTAACTAAACAGAATCTTTGCATCCAGCAGTTTAGAAATCTCTTATTAGATCAGATTAGTATAGAGACAATATCTGCCTCTTAAAAGGACCAATTAGCTGAATTTCAGATTCAGATTACCAAGAGGAACTTTGAAT